>CABHPP010145915.1:11229-38170 GCA_902168425.1 Peromyscus attwateri | reverse complement strand
CTTTGTCCAGAAGGGAAGTCCGTCCGGGGCAGGATGGGAACTGGGGGCCGGTCTCTAAGTCTCAGGAAGTGGCGGGGGTCTCCGGGGGTGCTGGACTTGGGGGCAGGGCTTGGAGACTGCAGGGGATCTTGGAGAAGGGGGCCCTTCCCGGTAGGGGTGGGGGTAGAAGGGAACCTGCCCGCTGGCCAGAACTTGGGGCCAAGGTGTGCAGGTCTTGCCAGGGGTGACTGGCGCGCAGGGCTTTTTTTGGTTTTTCGAGACAGGGTTTCTCTGTGTAGCTTTGCACCTTTCCTGGAGCTCACTTGGTAGCCCAGGCTGGCCTCGAACTCACAGAGATCCGCCTGCCTCTGCCTCCCGAGTGCTGGGATTAAAGGCGTGCACCACCAACGCCCGGCTAAAAGTTTATTTTTAAGGTAGTTTTATCTTTAGAAAAAAAATGAGGTGAAAAAATATATTTCCTATATATTTCTTGTCCCCAACACAGACAATGTTTCCTGCTGTGAACCTCTCACTTCAAACCAACAGATTTGTTATAAACAACAAATCAACACTGGAACATGACCAGCCCACAGGTCTTCTCTCAAAATCCATAGGGTAGATGAGAGTTCACTGTTGTGTTGTACACTCTGAGTTTTCACAAATGCATCAAGACATGTGGTCTTTATAAGCAAAACAATTTAATCGTCCTCAGTGTTGTATGTCTTCTGTATATTCCTTCTTCTTGTCCCTTAAGCGATGGAAAACACTATTAATCATTTTACAATCTCCATTTCAGATGTTTAGAATACCACATCTGGAATAAAAATACAAAGTCATTTCTAATTGGCTTATTTAATATAATCTTATTCATTACCCTTTCTTCATAACTCTTTATGTATTCATAAATCATTGGATATCTGCCACAAACAATACTACACTTTCTGGATGAAACACAATTTATGCATCTAATGAAGTGATATTGCCCATACCATTTGTGACTTGCATGTTTTCTCACTGATGTGTTTCAAGTTTTGTGTAGTTGAGGCCTTTATCTCCTTTAGTCTTTGCTCCTATTTTCTCCCTGTCTGTTTGCTTTGTTTTTCTATGTTGTTGGTACAGTTGTTGGCAGAGTATCTTTATTCTTTTTACTGCCATAAGGTCAATCTTATGAAATTCTTCCTCCATGTATTGTGCAGTGAATGAAAGAGATAGCAATAACCAAAGTCATCAAGTTTTCTCCTATATAATCATTTATGACTTGTATATATTTTCATGTTATATTTGGGTTTATTATCCATTATGATTTAATTTTTGTGATGGACATAATCTATGTGATCCACTTCAATTTTAAATGTAGACACTCAGTCATCTGATGCTGCTTTTTCTTAAAGATGATCTTTGCTCTATTTTTCCGCTGAGCAATAACTTTGTTAAAGAGCAGTTTTCTGTATTTACATGTGTCTGTTTCTGACACACACACACACACATGCTCATATATATATATATATATATATATATATATATATATATATATATATACATATAGATTTTTTTATATATTTTATCTACTATAAAGCAAAGATAAAAAGAGTACATAATACTATAGTTGGTTTTAAGAAGTTTGAAATATATTCAGTAGTTAAAATACTGCAAACTACAGATTGGTCAGGCATTGCATTTTATTAATTTATTGCCTAGGTTTTGAGACATACTATTATATGATGTGACATTGTATTTATTTACTCTGTAACATTTAAATGAGAAACAAATCGTTACAAATTTCCTACTTTATATCAATTTTAAAGGATTTAGAATGTGGCAACCTGTTGTTTAGGAACTGAAATGAAATTAAATGCTATAGACTTAGTGAAAAATTGCAATATATTAAGTTGACTTATAATTTATGAGAAACTATATATATATATATATATATATATATATATATATATATATATGTCCCAAATAATAAAATATGACAAATGTATGTGACTCATTGCTTCTCTAAATTCTAGTTTAATTGAGGTTTCAACTTGTCATTTTTCAAGCCTTAGATACTGTTAAAGAAAACTATTTCATTTAACTTTTCACACTTCATTTATATGTCTTATATCTTTTTCATAAAAATAAACCACTAAGTGTGAACAAACAATGACAGAATTTAATTGAATCAAGCTCCTATGCTTCATTGTGGAAATAATTGTACTATACTTATTTAGGTCAAATCTCTTATTGTAAGATACAATGTAACACAAATCTTAAAGGGTCTTATTAATAAAACACACGGGAGCCAGATATTGGGGTGAACGCTGAAAAATCAGAGATACAGAACAAGCCATAGCTAACTCCGCCTCACCAATTCCTCAGTTGAGTTTGTTTCCTCAAACTAGAAGCCTCTGTGTCCTCATCTGAATGGATCTCAGCTGACCTGCTGCTAAAAGCCTAAAAGCTTAACAAACTTACTTCCTGGTCCTCATGCCCTATATACCTTTCTGCTTCCTGCTATCACTTCCTGTGATTAAAGGTGTGTGTCACCATGCCTGGCAGGTTCCAGTGTGATCTTGAACTCACAGAGATCTGGAAGGACCTCTGTCTCCCAAGTGATAGGATTAAAGGTATGTATGCCACCATTTTCTGGCCTCTATGTCTGTCTAGTGGCTGTTCTGTTCTGTTCTCTGACCCCAGATAAATTTATTAGGATGCACAATATATTGGGGGACATAATATCACCACAATACAATGATATATAAAAGTTTGTAATTAAAGACAGACATTATGCCCAACTTGACTTTGAAGGACTTCACAACTATAATATACACCATCCATCTACCATGCTAAAAATGAATCTGAATGGTGTAGCTAGAGTTTTTCTCTCTGGGTCCTGCCAAGTCCCAGCAGTCCCGTAGCCCACTTATAAAATAAACACACAGACCCTTATATTATTTAAACTACTTGGCCATTAGCTCAGGCCTACCATTGTCTAGCTCTTACTCTTATACTCAGCCCATTTCTGTTAATCTATATGTCTCCATGTGTTCCATGGCTTTACCTGCTGCCTTTACATGATGCTCCCTGGAAGGCAGGCTGGTGTCTCCTCCTCACCGTCTTCCTGTTCTCTCCATTTTCCTCTCTGCTAGTCCCACTTATACTTCCTGCCTAGCTACTGGGCAATCAGTGTTTTATTTATACAGAGCGATATCCACAGCAAAATGGGATGGAGTATTCTTAAAAGAAAATCTGCAACAATTTAGAAGCTTTATTTTGAGAATGGTAGTAAACAATAGCACCCTGATATTTAGTATGCATACATATTACCAGAACTGAAGTATAGTCATAACCATCACCACCACAGCAACTGCATCTGGAATTACAGCAGCAGAAGTCCTGAACTTTTAATACATCCCAGATTTTTGTCAAAGATTTTTATCATATTTCAGTACACAAGAATTTCAAAACCCGGACATCTCCTATCTTATGTAGTTTTGTTTAAATGTTTGAGTGCCTTGCAAATATTTCCCAGTGTGCTTTTCACCCAGGTTGGACATGCAGCAGGAACTTTTTTAGTTGTATGTATTTAGAAAAAAAATCAAACCTACCTATGATAAGCTGAACTTTAAAAATAATTATTATTCTTTTATAACTTGAAATTTTAATCCCATTATTTTACCCTTTGCTTTGCTCCCTCCAAATTCTGCCATTCCTTGAAATTTTTCATAGCCTGTCACTTTCATTGGTATTACATGCATGCATGCAGATGTGATATATGTATATGTATGTATTTGTTTATTCCTAAAGACATAAATACAAACTTCTGGGTCTGTATAATGTTACCTGTATATATGTTTCAGGGCTCACCATTTGGTACTGGACACCAACTTGTTGGCTCTTCTCAATAGAGTTATTTGAGGCTTTTCTATCCTACAATAAGTAAAGGCTCATTTGAATGGGTTTTGGTTTCTGCTGACTCACTATAGCACAACTATTTACTTGAATCAAACATGGAAAGTATACCAATATTCTATTAGATAACTCCATTTGAAACTTTTAATTCTTTATTCTGTGGCTACATTAATCTCTCCCTTTATGCCTTCAATTAGTGTGTTTGGACTCATTCAAATTTGCTTTCACAGAATCTTCATCAAGAACTTGCATATTTTTATTATTGACTAGAATTTTAAAATGCATTTAGATTGATGTAATCCTTACTTGGAAGTTATGATTTCTAAAATTTCATAGAAAAGTAGTATTTAAAGGATTTCCTGTCATGTGTAGAAACAAAGATTTTTATAAATATAGTTATTATGTTGCTGTTTCATGTTTTAAGTTACCGAAGACTCTGAGTCTACCATTTGGATATAGTTGAGACTCACAGGCAAGCACGGCCATTTCTCAGCCATTTGGTTACTATAATAAAGTAATTCAGGCCAGGTAATGTTTAAATAACACAAATTTGTTTTCTCATAGTTCTGGAGGGTTAGGGCATCCAAAATCAGGGAAAAACATATTTGATATGTAGAAATAACATAACAGCTTTCATCTGTTTCAAAGCTAATTCTTGCTTGTAGCCTCACATGGGAGAATAACCATGAGTGGTAGACTATATCCCACAAACATCTTTTTTTTTTCATTTCTGAGGGCTCCACCCTATATGACCTAATCATCTCTCAAAAACCCATCTATTGATGCTATATCATTGGGTTCTAAGTTTCAATACACTAAATTTTAGATGATACAAACTTATAAACCATAACAAGTTGTATAAAAATTGTGTATTAGAAAAGAGATACTTTAGATATATCTTTTTTATTTTTTTTAATTTATTTTATTTTATTTTACAATATAATTCAACTTTACATATCAGCCATAGATTCCCCCGTTCTCCCTCCTCCCGACCCGCCCCCCTCCCCCCGGCCCACTCCCCATTTCCATCTCCTCCAGATGAATCCCCCGAGGATTGAGATCGACCTGGTGGACTCAGCCCAGGCAGGTCTAGTCCCCTCTTCCCAGGCTGAGCCAAGGGTCTCTACTAAGCCCCAGGTTTCAAACAGCCAATTCATGCACTGAGCACAGGACCCGGTCCAACTGCCTGTATGCCTCCTGAACAGATCAAGCCAATCAAATGTCTCACCCATTCAAAGGGCCTGATCCAGTTGGGGGCCCCTCAGCCATTGGTTCACAGTTCATGTGTTTCCATTTGTTTGGTCACTTGTCCCTGTATTCCATCCATCCCTGGTCCCAACAACTCTTGCTCACATAAACCCTCCTCCTTCTCGCCAATTGGACTCCCAGAGCTCCACCCAGGGCCTGACCGTGGATATCTGCATCTAGTTCCCTCAGTCACTGGATGGGGTTTCTAGCACGACAATTAGGATGTTTGGCCATACTATCACCAGGGTAGGTCAGATCAGGCTATTTCTCGACTATTGCCAGCAGTCTATTGTGGGGGCATCTTTGTGGATTTCTGTGGGCCTCTCCAGCACTTTGCTTCTTCCTATTCTCATGTGGTCTTCATTTATCATGAACATTCCTTGTGTTCCCTCTCTGTTCTTGATCCAGTTGGGATCTCCTGCTCCCCCAAGTTCTCTTTCCCTCGCCCCTCGCCCCTCATTACCCCCACTCACGTCTAGACTGTTCATGTAGATCTCATCCATTTCTCCGTCATTGGGTGATCCCCGTGTCTTTCTTGGGGTCCTGTTATCCAGGTAGCCTCCCTGGTGTTGTGAGTAGCTGTCCAGTCATCCTTGTTCCACAACTAGTATTCTCCTATGAGTGGGTACATACCATGTTTGTCTTTCTGAGACTGGGTTACCTCACTCAGGATGATTTTTTCTAGATCCCTCCATTTGCCTGCAAACCTCATGATGTCATTGTTTTTCTCTGCTGAGTAGTATTCCATTGTATATATGTACCACAGTTTATTTATCCATTCTTCGGTTGAAGGGCATCTAGGTTGTTCCCAGTTTCTGGCTATTACAAATAATGCTGATATGAACATAGCTGAGCAAGTGCCCTTGTGGTATGATTGAGCATTCCTTGGGTATATGCCCAAGAGTGGTATAGCTGGATCTTGGGGGAGACTGATTCCCAATTTTCTAAGAAAGCGCCATATTGATTTCCAAAGTGGCTATACCAGCTTGCATTCCCACCAGCAGTGGAGTAGAGTTCCCCTAGCTCCACATCCTCTCCAGCACAAGGTGTCCTCAGTGTTTTTGATCTTAGCCAATCTGACTGGCGTAAGGTGGTATCTCAGAGTTGTTTTGATTTGCATTTTCCTAATGATTAGGGATGTTGAGCAATTCCTTAAATGTCTTTCAGCCATTTGTGTTTCCTCTGCTGAGAATTCTCTGTTTAGTTCTATGGCCCATTTCTTAATTGGACTGTTGGGAATTTTGATGTTTAATTTCTTGAGTTCCCTATATATTCTGGATATCAGTCCTCTGTCAGATGTGGGGTTGGTGAAGATCTTTTCCCATTCTGTGGGCTGTCGCTTTGCCTTGTTGACCATATCCTTTGCTCTACAAAAGCTTTTCAGTTTCAAGAGGTCCCATTGATTGCTTGTTTGTCTCAGTGTCTGAGCTACTGGTGTTATACCTAGGAATCGATCTCCTATGCCAATGCGTTCAAGACTACTTCCTACTTTCTCTTCTAGCAGGTTCAGAGTAGCTGGATTTATGTTGAGGTCTTTGATCTACTTGGACTTAAGTTTTATGCATGGTGATAGATATGGATCTATTTGTAGCCTTCTGCACATTGATATCCAGTTATGCCAGCACCATTTGTTGAAGATGCTTTCTTTTTTCCATTGTACACTTTTGGCTTCTTTGTCAAAAATTATATGTTCATAGGTGTGCGGATTAATGTCAGGGTCTTCAATTCGATTCCATTGGTCCACAAGTCGGTTTTTATGCCAGTACCAAGCTGTTTTTATTACTGTAGCTCTATAGTAGAGCTTGAAGTCAGGGATCGTGATGCCTCCAGAGGTTGTTTTATTGTACAGGATTCTTTTGGCTATCCTGGGTTTTTTGTTTTTCCATATGAAGTTGAGTATTATTCTTTCCAGGTCTGTGAAGAATTGTGTTGGTATTTTGATGGGGATTGCATTGAATCTGTAGATAGCTTTTGGTAAAATTGCCATTTTTACTATGTTAGTCCTGCCTATCCATGAGCATGGGAGATCTTTCCATTTTCTGACATCTTCTTCAATTTCTTTTTTCAGGGACTTAAATTTCTTGTCATATAGGTCCTTCACTTGTTTGGTTAGTGTTACACATGAAAGAACTTAGACTATCAATATAAAACTTTAAGACTGGCACAAAATTCAAAAGACAAAATTGTCCATTTGTTTTACTTGATCAGGACTTGTTATTTGAAGAGAAAAGCAAAGCATAAACTACAATTTCTTTCTTATACAAACAATATGCATATGACATAATGTCATACATTTATAACCATCAGACATATTTGCTGTTTTATGCACATTCTCGATGTTTTTTTCCAAGAGACTATTCTGACCATGCTTTGTTGACAGCGACTTAATTGTTTAATATTAAATGCAGCTGTGTCTTGACTCAATTACAGGATCCTGTTTGTCATCATTCTTGTCCAGAAATAAATTAAATGTTAACATCAGCTACAAGGAAATGTGCTCACATAGGCATTTCTATTCTTTACCTCTTTGCTTCTTAAGTGTATCAAATGGAAACACTCAAGGAAATGACTTTGTTACAATGCCAGGTCTATTGGCACATAGCACTCAAAAGATGCTGGTCTTGGCTGTAACTAAAGCAACATAAAATGTTTTTTTTTAGGTATTGCTACTCAACTTAGGGATTTTTGTGTGCATATTTTAATATAATCATCTTATCTTCATAAAATATAATAGTAACATATGTTTTCAGAAGGATCCTTTTGATTTCCTCAAACGTTGAGCAATGGATCATGTGAATAGTTGTGAGTATTTAAAAAGAAACTGTTAGACAAAATGAGGAAAAAGAAAGGAATTGTGAGGGGCTCATTTGACAACAATGAGGAAGGGTGGTGGTTTACTAAATAGAATAAAAAGGGGTTACTAAATACTTACATTGTGTCAAAGGGTCTATTCTTCCAATTCAGATTCATGCTCTCTTCAAATAACTTACATAAAGGCATAGCAAGTTAATAAGCAAATCATGTCTTTTTCTTTAGAACTGGAAGCAAAACATCCATAATGGGAAGCAACACGGACAGTGTGACTGAGGACACCACTTGGGGAGTTCTGGTGGCATTATTGTGAATTACTTAAGTTAGGGGTATTTGTAGGTTCAAGCTACTTTCCTGTTTCCTCCTTTGCTGTGCATTATGTCATTAAATTATATCAAGGCTACATCAGCCAAAGTCATGTAAAATTAGTAATGTCAGGAGTCATTGTACTGGGATCAATTTTCTTGTCAATTTGCCTCTAATGTTTCAGTGACACAAAGGCAAAGACATGAAGTGGTCAATGGGGTGAGTGGCATGCTCGAGCCCTGAGTGTACCCTCATGTGTCCTGCTGGCAATGATTCTGAAGATCTTTGAGTGGCAAAAGCAGATTATTTCCACTTTTTAACTGACCAGAGAATTTACAGTCAGTCTGATTAAGAGTGAAACAACAGGGAGATCATTTAATTAAAGGATATAATCACTGTCCCTGATCTCTGACTTCTTGCCAAGTAATCCATTCTGAATGAGCAAGAATTATTTTTTGACCAGTCTGAAGTTAGAGTCCAAAGTTTATATTTTTAAAAATCAACTGGCAATACTTATATAATATAGCTTTGGGCACAAAATTTAAGAATTTTTCATAAAAAATACGCAATGTATTTATATACTTATATGAAACATAATATAATATAGAAATATATGTTTCCTTCTTCTTTGGAAGTCCTAGTATTCACTATAGAAAAAATAACTAAACTTACCATAGAATCGGAATAGGTAAGGTTGGAGATGAAATTTTGGGATTGACTGTGGTATGACTTTTAAAGAGGAATAGGATTTTTCAACCATGGTGAATTAAAATTTCCCAGATTCACATTTGAAACAAATAGGCTTTGGATGAAAATTCAGGACTGATTTTATGTTGATAAAAGATGTAATATCAAATTTATAGTGGTAAAAAAACAAATATAAAGCCATTGATAGTTAAGATTTCATATTCATTTTTATAAGCATAATCAACTTATTTTTTTACCTTGGGTAGGTATAACCAAATTTTTATAAGATTAAATTAAGACTTTTATTATTAAACATATGTTAGCAAGTACAATTTCAAAATAATTGGTCTTAAATTTTTGATAAGTGATATAATCTCAAAATTAAAAGAGAAATTTTCTACATTAAAAAATAAGTATTAATAAAAAGAATGAAGCCTGTGGGGCTGGAGGACTGGTTCAGCAGTTAGGAGCACGTGCTGCTCTTTCAGGAGATAGAAGCTGGACAGGTCCTTGTAGGGTAAGGGACCTAGAAAGTAAGCAATATTGAATTTTGTCTCTGACTACATAGAAATGTCATTGGTGCTGTGTGCATTTCTGTCCTTTCTAGAGGCCCAAGATGCTAGAGGGCAGTTCTGCTTTCCTGGTTTTGTTTCTTGTCTCCCTTCCCAAAATGATCAAAACCACAAGGGGGAAATGGTCATGACAACACTGAAATGCACTTGGACCCCTTGTGCCAAACTGGATAACCAGCTCATCTCCCCTGTGCCTCATCTTAGTTTTGGCACAAGTCCCATCAAAAGAACCTGGAATAAGTCCTTTATCAAAGTTCCACTATAAAGGTGTCTTCTATTTCTTTGAATCTTTCATTTATAATCCTACAAACTCTAAAAGAGATTTTCAAACTCAGTCTCCCTTTGTCCATGAATTCCATTCTTCAAATTAATAACAAAAGGCCAGGTTTGCTATGGTGGGCATTGAATTGTCTGGGACCTATCCACCTACAGTTACACTCACTTGAGGTAAGAATAAAACCCTGGATCATTCTCAAAGACTCCATTCTTCCCACATCAACATGGAAGACTTAATTCTATTTCCTACTTTCTCTTCTATGAGGTTCAGTGTAACTGGATTTATGTTGAGGTCAATGATCCACTTGGACTTGAGTTTTGTGCAGGGTGATAGATGTGAATCTATTTGTATTCTTCTACATGCTGCCATCAAGTTATGCGAACACCATTTGCTGAGATGCTTTCTTTTTTCCATTGTATAGTTTTGGCTTGTCAAAAATCAGGTGTTCATAGGTGTGTGGATTCATGTCAGGGTCTTTGAGTCTATTCCACTGATTCACTGGGTGGAGCTCCTGGAGTACAGTTGAAGAGATGGAGGAGGGATTATATGAGCAAAGGGGTCAAGATCATGATGGGGAAGCCAACAGAGACAGCTGAACTGAGCTAGTGGGAGCTCAAGGATTCTGGACTGACAGCTGGGGAACCTGCATGGGACTGAACTGAACTAGGCCCTCTGAACATGGGTGACAGTTGTGTAGCTTGGACAGTTTGTAGGCCACTAGCATCCCTAGTGTGTGAACTGACTTTTTGAAGCCCATTCCCTATAGAGGGACCTTACTCAGCCTAGATACATGGGAGAGGGGCTTGGTCCTGCCTTAACTTAATATGCCAAACTTTGTTGATTCCCCATTGGAGGCCTTACCCTCTCTAAGGAGTGGATGGGGGATGGAGTGGGGGGGGAGTGGGAGGAAGGGAGGGAGAGGGAACTGTGGTTGGTATGTAAAATGGAAAAAAAAAACTTTTACATAAAAACAGAAAAATGAAAAAAGACAATTCTATGAGTAACAGGAATATATGTTCATAATCTTAAAGTTTTCTGAATTGCATGAAAAGCAATGCTTAACACTCTCTGAAAAACATTCTGAGAAACTAGAGTGCCTCACATATTTGGAGTTCTTTAGTGTCCTCAGTACACATGCAGAGAGAGAGAGAGAGAGAGAGAGAGAGAGAGAGAGAGAGAGAGAGAATGAAAATTCTAGTCCTCCATGCATTGTTTATTAACTGGGAGTTCATTATACCAGTTCACATACCCTGACAAAGACATCTAGCTCTCTGAAGAGTGGTGGTCTATTGAAAACCTGGGCTACCCTCCTGTGGCTCCAAAGAACACACCTTCTATTTACATCTTGACGTGTCTCTCACCATCCAAATGCCAAGTTTCTATATATGCTATCTGAATCCTGGCAAATGATTCAATAGCAACAAAAAATAAATATAGAACATACAATTAAATAGTCTTACTACATTGTATAAGTACATCTATGCACAAACTTGAGCCAAATGTAATAGAGGATGGGAAGAAGGAAAATAAAGATATAAACAAAGAAAAGGTAGGTAGAGAAGGGATTGGAGGTGTGAAAATGGGTGTAAAAAAGGAGAAAGAGAGAAAGGAAGAACTAGATATATGTAGATATAATAACCTAGTTATTCTATTCAAGTTCTCCTATCTCCTCCTAAAATAAATAGCAGTTTCTTTCATCAAATAGCCATTTGAAGGAAGAATTTCCTCTCAGAAATGATGTGAATGAGATGTTCAGTAATTGGACAGCATTTCCACAATAATTCATAGCTGGGGGCCTTTATTCTTTTATCAAATTCAAGTTTCTGTCATTTTTTAAATGAATACAAATAAATCATCACAAGTGGAACACCCCAGGAACCTTTGTTGGAAGACAAATGGCTACAATCACTTCAGCACCATGTGCTAACACAGTTTGTATTAACAGCATGGCTACACTCTTATTTTGGAAATGAATAAAGAGATGAAAAGAAAACATGTCTACTTTGCGGTGTAATGTTTTTCAATAACTATTTATGTCTATTTTCCACCCAAAGGTAGAAAACTGCCAAGATGTGCTCTTGATAAGGGAAAAAAGGACATATCCCAGACAGATCAGACATTTTTCCCTTCTACTCGTAAATTTCAATGAAGCTATACTAGTTTAATAAATCATCATCTAAAGCTGAGGTAATCTTTGTATATAAACCTGACAACAGAAAACTAGACATTGATTTCTCTACCTTGCCAATTCAACATACTTACTTACATCTGGTATTATTCTGCTTTATGATGTATGGCAATTTTCTAGTTACTTCACTTAATTATGAAACAACTACACCTTTGTATACAACACTGAAGTGAACCAAATTATAATGATAAGAACTTTCTGAATGCTTACTATATCATCTTCAAGCACCACATTTGACACTTGTTGTTTTCAAGCCTTTATTAATGGTACAATGCCTCCACTATTCACCCAACAACAATTAATTAGAATGTCTCTAAATTATATCAAATGTGTTTACTTATTTTTCTATTAAAATCATCTTTATCTTATATTTAATAGACAATATATGGAGTGCAGAAATTGAAGGAATTTTTAGCCACATATACTTGCTCTGAATGATCCTGATTTTGATATTCTTTCTTAGTAGTACTGATTTATTTAAACTTTCTCATGACTAAAATACTTATTAGAGTAATCTAAATGAGTCATGTATATACAGGCATGTATAAGACCTACACATAATAGAAGTTAAAATATTTTAAATGAAATAAAATGAAAATATTAAAATTAGTAATATTAATATTAAAGGTCAGGATCTCAATTGTTCCTGGCAAATGGGAGCATACTGCATAAAAATGCAAGCGTCACAGTGGTTCTCCGTTCTCTTCCTCCCCAACTCACTGTAGGAGTGCTGAGATATCCATAATTACATGGATCCTGGGAGTGGAAATTAGGTTACCATGCTTTCTCAAGAAGCACATTTACAGTTCAAGCTAATCAATTATCTCACTTATCCAGAGGTCCTGGTCTAGTTCCATGGGGGCTCCTCAGCTATTGGTTCACAGTTCATGTGTTTCCACTAGTTTGGCTATTTGTCCCTGTGCGTTTTCCAATCATGGTCTCAATATCTCTTACTCATATAATCCCTCCTCTCTCTCTCTCTCGCCGATTGGACTCCTGGAGCTCCACCTGGGGTTTGGCCATGGATCTCTGCATCTGCTTCCATCAGTCAATGGATGAGAGTTCTATCATGACAGTTAGGGTGTTTGTCCATCCAATCACCAGAGTAGGTCAGCTCAGGCACTCTCTCAACCATTGCCAGTAGTCTATAGTGGAGGTATCTTTGTGTCTTTCTGGGGACCTCTTTAGCACTCTGCTTTTTCCTATTTCCATGGGGTCTTCATTTATTGTGGTATCTCTTTCCTTGTTCTCCCACTCTGCTCCTGATCCAGCTGGGACCTCCCACTCCCCTAAGCTCACTTTCCCCTGACCCTTGCTCTCCATTAACCTCCCTCACCCTCAGTTTGCTCATGTAGATTTCATCCATTTCTCTGTCACTGGGCAATCCCTGTGTCTTAGTTAGGGTCCTCTTTACTAGGTAGCCTCCCTGGTGTTGTGAGTTGCAGTCTGGTTATTCTTTGCTTTACATCTAGTATCCACTTATGACTGAGTACATACCATGTTTGTCTTTCTGAGTCTGTGTTACCTCACTCAGGATGATATTTTCTGGGACCGGAACATGTCCTTGGTGCATGAACTGGCTTTTTGGCACCTAGGGCCTATGCTGAGACACTTTGCTCAGCCTTGGTACTGGGAGGAAGGGATTGGACCTGCCTCAACTGAATCTATGAGACTGGGCTGACTCCCCAGGGGAGATTGTGCCTTGGAAGAGTTGGGAATGGGGGATGGATTGATCCGGGGAGGCTAAAGGTTGGAAGGAGGGAGGCCAGAGGAATCCATGGCTGATATGTAAAATTAAATTAATTATAAATAAAAATATTTATTAAAAATATATTTTGTGAATCAGGAAGTTTGGGGATTTTTTAAGGAAAACCAAAACTTCATAGAAAATTAAGAGTTTTAGCTTAGTGCTAAGTTTAAGGATCCTGATTTTGAATTTGCATATTAGCATTGATTTTTCCAAATCAGTATTTAAAGGGAATAAGTAAGTCATTACTGACATTTCTGTTTTACTGGCCCTGATGCTTTGGCTTTCCTTTGTCTTTAGAAAGTTACATATTTAACTCCTTGTCCTGAAGCAGGTTTTGCTGAGCTGCTTAGCCTTGGCGGTGGGCACCTTTGAGGCTTAGAAGCGCCTCAGGTTTCTGTGGGCCAGCTGCCATGTCTTCTTTTGAAGCACTGTGACAGTGAGCAAGAAGATCCTGGGGAGCTTCTGAACCCCTAGGCACCTGCTACCACCGCTCAGTGAAGACTGCTCCAGAGGCAGAAGCAGGTTTCCAAGCTACAATTAGCGCTCCTCACATGCATGCATATGCACTAGAACTTCTGTTTGTCCAGTTGCATGAAGGTGCTAAAGCCCTCAATGTAGGATCTGGAAGCAGAATCCTCACCGTGTGTTTTGCACGCATGGTTGGACAAAGTGGAAAAGTCATAGGAATTGATCATATTAAAGAATTAGTAGATGACTCAATAAATAATGTCAAAAAGGACGATCCATTGCTTCTGACCTCGGGGCGAATCCGGCTGGCTGTGGCTGATGGAAGAATGGGATAAGCTGAAGAAGCCCCCTCCGATGCTATTCATGTAGGAGCTGCAGCCCCAGTTGTGCCCCAGGCACTAATAGACTAGTTAAAGCCTGGTGGAAGATTGATCCTGCCAGTCGGTTCTGCAGGTTCTGAAGAAACCAAATGTTGGAGCATTATGACAAACTACAAGACAGCAGTGTCAAAATGAAGCCTCTGGTGGGGGTGATATATGTGTCTTTATCAGGTAAAGAAAAGCAGTGGTCCAGGTGTGGAAGTGGTTTTCTCTTCTGCTCTTTCTTCTTCCACACATTCAAGGTGAAAGAGTGTGGACTTTAAGACATTAGACTGCAAGGGCTTCCTTGATGTTACTCCGTTAAAGCATCAGAAAATCATCACATGAAAAAAAATTAAAAAATAAAAAAATAAAATTAAAAAAAGAGGCACATTTACTTGCTGAGTCATCTTTCCAGCCCTCCATTCATGGATGAATCTCTCTCCTTGTTCCTTCATCTAGGTAACAAAACCTTGCCCTGTATTTAAAGTTTAGAAACAGATGTTTGTTTGGGTTTTTTTTCTTTTTTCTACAGTTATTATAAGCAGCTTGCTGTCTTCAGAACTACCTGTTCTCTCCTAGTCCTAAGTGGTTTGAAATACCTGCCCTCTTCATTAGAGTGGGATGGGGTTGACGTTTCAGATAATTTCATTCTTTTCTCTACATTGCCATGCTGTATCTGCATCTTTTGTGGTGATCAGGATATGTCTTTTTTTTTTTTAATTCTAAAAGCTCTATCTCTGTCTCGTTTTGAAAACCAGTCTCTCCTAGATAGCTCAGGAACCCAGGGGAAAACGAAGTGCTACTGTTCTACTACAGGTGCATATCAATAAAACGACTCCTAGTGACACTCTACTAAACTCATAGATCAGTGTTTTACTCTGCCTTCATCAGAGAAGTTTCCTCCTTCAGCAGATGGGAAGCAATACAGAAACATAAAGCCAGACAATATGCGGAGAGTGAGAGATCTTGAAGTACTCAGCCCTAAACAGAATGTCTCCCTCAAATCCCTCCTCTCAGGGCTCAAGGAACCCTGAAGAAGAGAAGGCAGAAATACTGTAAGAGCTAGAGGGGATGGAGCACACCAAGGAAACACCCTCTAATCAATGGGATGAACACACATGTGAAGTCACATAGCATGCACAAGGCCTTTCATGGTTTTCCTCCAAATGGAGTCCCACAGCTGAAAGGAAAAAGTGGACATGTGATCTCATCCATAACCCCGAAGTAATCTCCAATTAATAACCACTTGCAAATGAAAAATGTTTCCTCTAGGGTTACCTCACCGGGAAACAAATTACTCATAAGGGTAGACTACATGCCCAGCAGTAGATAGACAACAGAAAACAGATCCAATGGCATCTTTGGAGGTTCTTCATCTCAATGTTGTGCCGGGTGCTTTTTTTATTAATCTTAATTTTATTTTATTTATATGTTTCTCTCTTTTTACTCTACATATCCTTATGTTTTCCAGTTTAGTGTTTTTATAAGATTTCAGAGTATGTGAATGGGTGGGTCTCTGAATTCATATCGGTTTCTTGTGACTTTTCTTAGATTATTTTCTTTCTTTTTTTTAAATTTTGTACTATTCTGATGTGTTAGCTTTGTTTTATCTCATTGTATTTTATTTTATTATTATCACTTAGAAGACTGCTTTTTAATGGAAGACAGAAATGGGGATCTGAATGGGAGGGTAGGTGGGGATGACCTGGGAGATGTACAAGAAGAGTGAACTGTAATCAACATAATCATGATATATTATATAAAAAGAAAAATCTATTTTAAACAAAATTTAAAAAAATAAAAACTAGTCTCTCCATCATTAGCCTTTTCCTTTTTCTTCTCTCTTCCATGGTAACAAGAAGGAAAACTTTAGTACATCACCTTTTTTGAAAGCTTTTATAATTTATTTAAATTTCCACATACAAAAGAAAATATGCAATGTTTATATTCCAGAATCTGGCTAATTGTACTTTACATAATGTCAGTTCCCTCTTTTTTCCTACAGATAAGACAGTATCATTCTTCATGGCTCTCCGTGGTTAGAGGGGGATTCCTAGAGATACAGTTCATGTTGGACAACCTTACGTTTGTCTTTCTGAACAGGTAATATAGGGAATTTTTATAATCAGGCTCCCTGGCACAGATCCTGAGAAATGGAGTCATAAATTACCAAGTGCTTGGTTATAATACAGTTTAATAAATGTTCAATCAAAGTTCAGTAAATCATCTTGTATTTGAGGGAAGACATCAAAGGTCCAAATATGAAAATTTAAGATGCAAAGTGCAGTGATTTATTTCAAAAGCAGGAGGTAGTCTGACAGAAAGTTGTAATGATGCCATTCCACATAAGTACATTTGGTTGGCATTACACCACCACTATTTATTCCACTCCAGTAATTGTCAGCATTTTCTCTTACAATATTTTCCTCCTGTTAGAAGAAAGCCCTGGGCATTAGTCATAGCCAAAGAGCAGTGGGTTCTGTCCTTGGGAGCAAGGAGCCTGCCAGCATCAGTGTCAGTCAAGAATGATGCCCTTGTTGTTTGGGACAAAGGCCAGAAAAAGAAGAGACACCAACCCAAGTTGAGAATGAGAGGGTATAGTCTGTCAAGCTTTAAAAAGCCTTGTCCCTGAGGTGACAGGTAATGAGAAAACATCATTCACAGCTTTACCAAGACTACGGTGGAAATCAACTTCAACTACCAGAATCTGAGCATGAAATAGACAGTGAAACAATCTTTGTGTAATAATATTTTGTTTTCTCAAATATCAAGTGTCAATTTTAATTCTATTTTCCCAGAGGAATATTTTTCCCTATTATTTTATGATAGTAGAACTTTTACTTTTTTTTTCTTATGGTTTTCTAGTGAGCTATAATGCTTCAAGACCCAAAATGGACTCTTCAGACATGAAGTGGCAGAATGTTAGCAAGGCCATCCTGCTATTTTTAACCAGATTAAAAATGTGCCATGGCTCTAGCTGTTGCTAACATGCTAGAAATGCCTCAGGCAGTGCTACGAGATTTGGCTGTTTGCTTGGGGACCTGTCTCTTTTCTGACATTGTTAGAATGCCTCCTTTCTTTCTCTGACTGTGTGCTGACCCCACTAGAGCCAAAGATCTCTATGAACTCCCAAAACATTGTCAAGTACTTATTTTGTTAAGCTAGATTACATAAGAATTTATTACCACCAATTTAAATAAAGCCATCACTTATTAAAAAAAAAGAGAAATAGAAGGAAGATAGTGATTCTGGATGCAAGAGTACATATAGAAAGGGATACTAACAGCACTGATTTTTACTACTACCACTATTATGAATATGTAAGAAGTATCTATCTATCTATCTATCTATCTATCTATCTATCTATATACATATACATATATTCGTACACACACACACACATGTGTGTGTGTGTGGGGTGTGTGGGGTGTGTGTGTGTGTGTGTGGGTGTGTGTGTAGGGTGGGCAAGAGCAGGGTTCTCACTACATACCCCTGGCTGACTTGGAACTTACAAACATCCCCTTGCCACTCTTTCTGGAATGCTTTATTAAGGGATAAATCGCCACAGCACCCCAGTAATACTGCTTTAGTTTAAGATGACAGGAAAACCACTTTTAAAGTGACCCAAGGAAAAGAAAATTCATTAAACTGTAACAGAAAATATGAAAATGGAAATGGTTGGGGTACAATGTTATGATTTCATGTGATATGCTATTTTACTCAATGACCTAGAAACCCATGCTTTCCTGTGATGTGGTTTAACTGCCTTTTATTCTGCCTCTGATTTAAAAGAAAGGTTATTTTTATGATGTCAAAAAATACCATTCCATACCTCTATAACTGTTTTAGTTTTAAGTTGTAAAAACTATATAGTAGGATGAAAATATATTTTTCTCTTTTTTCTATTATTTAGTTGAAAATAGATATGTTCATTTAATATATTCTGATTACAGCTCCCCTCCCACAACTCTTCCCATATCCTTCCCACCCCGACTCCCACCTAAATATGCATCCCTTTTCCTCTCTCTAATTAGAAAAAAAAACTGCATTTAAAAATAGTAAGATAGAAATTATTTCAGCATTTAGAATTTGTCACTAATGCAAATCTAGGTTAATCATTGTGTATATGTTGTTTTGTTTGACTTTGGTGAGAATATGTTGTCCCTCAGTAGGAGTTAGTTCACTATGGATCATATGGAATGGTAAGGCATTACTATGTATCTTCTATCAAAGAGAAATGAGTTTGTAAGGAATTGAAGAACAGGCCCCTAACAGCCAACAAAGTTTTAAAAACAATAAAATAAGAGAAAAGAAACATGTTTTTCATCATTGTACAGCAAATTTTCAAGGTAATATATAATGCAATAGACTCCAATGTGGCATTTTCATATATACATATGTATCAATATACATTATTCTTTTTTAATTTAATATTTTCAGTTTTTAAATTGAAATGTAATTGCACCATTTTCTCCCTTCATTTTTTTCTCCCAACCCCTTCCATGTCCCTGTTCTCCCTCTCAAATTTATGGCCGGTTTAAAAATATATGTATTATTGTTGCACAAACACGTAAATATAACCAGATGATTCAGTTTAGTATTACTTGTATGTATATGAATTCAGGTCTGACCATTTGGTATTAGATTACTAATTAAGGGGCTCATCATCGAGAAGACTTCTTCTCCCTTCAGCCATCTTGATTTTTCTGTCTTTGTCTGGGGTGAGGCTTCATGAGGTTCCTCCTTCTACATTGTTCCGGGCTTTAGGCAGCTAATATGTATTCTTCTTCCTCTCTCTTCCCCCACTTCTCCCTGCCCTGGCTATGCTCACCTCTTACTGATCCTTCCCCTCTTCCCACACAGTCAACAGTTCAGTTCTCATGCCACCTATATTCTATTAATTACCCTCTCTTTTGTGTCCCTAAATATCAGTTCTTCCATCATCTACACACACACACACACACACACACACACACACACACATAGAGGAGGATGGAGGGATCAGAGACAGAAATTGAAAGCTAAGTTCCCCACATGAAGGAAAATATGCAGTAGTTGTATTTCACTTGTCATAAAAAATTTTCAATGCCATCCATTTTTCCGAAAATACCATGATTTCATTTTTCCCTATGCTTGGATAAAATTCAATTAGAAAATAGGTTTCAATGTATAGGAAAAACAGGAAGGAATTGACAGTATGATTAAGCTACTACCAAATATAGTATCTGAAAATAAAATATCTCATATGTGCATCATCTCTGTTGGTCTGGCGAATTGTTCAAAGATGTTGTTTATAACTTGTCTACATATTCCAAGTTGAACTGATTTTACTGAACTTCACCAAATCCTAGTTTATACAAAACTGTCAATTATGAGCACCATTTAGTCAATATTAAGTAATTAGGGCATTTTTTTCAAAATGTATGGGGCAGAACTAGATGATTAAAATCTATATTTGTATAACCCTTCCATACTTATTAGATTTTAACAATCTTAGCACTTTCCATGGCTTAGAGCTCATTGAATAGCTTCATCCAATTGGAAGAAATATACAATGATCTGTACATGGTCTGTAGCCAGAAGAAAAGGAGATGATAAGCTAGCAAGAATTTGAAAATTCACAATGTCTATAGTCAACACAGTGAGAGAAGTATAAGTAAAGATGTAGGGGTGGGGAGTGAGACAAAATCATGAGTTATTTGAAGTAGTGAACTTGTATTTTAGGAACATCAAAAACAAGGTTAGGAATATGAATGAAAAGGTAAGATAGTCATATACAAACCATGTCATGCATCAGTTTATAGAAGAAATGATGCATTTCTTTACCACTGTCTTGAATCACTGAATTTTAATAGCCCATTCACTTTTAGTATTATTATTTCTTATCATATTTTTCTTAAACTTTTGGCTAATACGTTTCAAGGCATAACTGCATGTTTCTCTTTCAATTTCTGTCAAGTGAATGGAACTCTGAATAGTATAATTACAGTCAAAAGAGGCAAACAATATTTTTCCACCTAATTCAGAATATGTAGAGTCACACAGATGTCCTTTGTTAGTACAGATTGATTTCAGTGAGTCTCGCCAACTGGCTCTTGGCCCTTATCAGGCTTTATTTTACCTATCATCTCATGACCTGTATTATTTTATTGGCCAAAGAGCTGCCATTTTTAGGACTATGTTTCAGATATGTACCAAGATAATAATTCATTTAAAATATTATATAAGTGAAATTTCAGAAATATGTGTTAAGAATGAGAAAACATAATTGATTAAATTTAGACATGCTTAGAATTGGGATGAAAGTTGACTATATATATATAGTTCTTTAAAGATCTATTTATCCTAGAAGAGCTGAATAATTAGTTTCATAAAGAAACAGAAGCTTACAAGGAAAAAAGTACAGGGAAGAAGCAGAGTTTTGTTTAAAAAATGCTGAAAATGAAATGACTTCTCAAAACTTTTTGTTTAATGTTTTATTTGTAAAATTGATTATTAAATATATATGAATAATTTACTGGTTCATGTGTAAGATTTCACATTGACATATTTAAAGTGTAGTAGCTAGCAGCTATTACCTATGACAGAGATTTACTAAACTGAATATTTTGAGTTTTGTTGTTTTTCACATTATTTTTTGTAATATTTTATTAGTTCTATGAGAATTTTGTTCAAGTTTTGATCATATTCATTCTCCCTGCCCCAACTGTTCCTTTATCTATGCTGTCTTCTCTACCCACCCAATTTTGTGTTCCTTTTGTTATTGGTTTCATTAAGACTAATTTGGGATGCACAAATATTGGAACATTATCAAAGGCTACTCTTAGAGAAAATTGACATTCCCTCTTCTAGAATATGAGAACTTCCAATAACTCGTCAGATACAGATGGGACTCTCAGCTCAACTCCCTTCTAAACCTGAGATGTAGCCTGGCTTGAGCTTACGCAGGTCTTAAACATGCCGCTACAGCTGTGATGATTTTGTGTGTGAAGTAGCCCTAGTGTATCCAGAAAACACTATTTACTTGTAGTCATACATATTCTCGTACTCTACTCACCCTTCCACAATGACCATGAGCCTTTCATGGAGGATGGATGTCATACACGTTCTATTTGAGACTGAATATTCCTCATTCTTTTATTCTATGTACCTTGTCCAGTTGTGAGTCTCTGCGTTAATCACCACCTACTACAGATAGAAATTTCACTGATGAGGATTGAGAGATACATTAATCTATGAGAGTAATGATAAGTCATTCAGGGTTGCTTTAATATATGGGATATATGGGTTTCATCCTGTGTAGTGATACTTTATTTAAATCAGACAGTGATTGGTGATTCTAATGTATGTAAATTGAATAGAAAAATCTCTTAATAAAAAAAATAAAGAAAATAATAAATAAATAAAGATATTCACACCATTATTATCGTATTAGTGTGTATGTCTTGCAAGGCCAGTAATTATTATATTTCATAGAGTTCATGGCAGGGTAAGATTGATTATAACTTTTACTGTAGTGTGAAGAACATCTAACACAATGAAAGGTGGTCAGTAAGGATGAAGCTTCTAGGTCAGTACCTGCATGATGTCTCCATGTACTACATGATTCAAAAAATGTGCTGCTTTCAGCAATGTGATCTTACACCCAAGTTCTACAGGGTAACCAAAAACATTAGCTATAGCAAATTATCTATGGTGGGTTAGGAGAATTGACTGGTCAACAACTGAAAAAGAAGTTACCCACTTCAGCCACTGTTTCTTTTCTCTCTCTCTTTTTTAAATTGATATCTTGTAGTGCCTAATATGTTATTTTAACCCATTGCAGGACAAATCCATTTGACTCTTTTTTATGGATATATATATATATATATATATATATATATATATCTCCATATGTATATGGATGATGTTGGCTATGAAGTTCCTATATGTTGCTTTTAATATGTAGAGGTATATCTGATATGTCAAAAGATGCATAGGACCTTGATCATGAAATGGTGTTGCTTGTAAAGTGATCAGCATTTAGATATAAAAAGAGAGACAATATTATAAAACTGAAAACTCCCTAGGACTTCAATAGACTTATTTGCCAATGAAATTATGAAAGTACATATTAAACCAAAATAATCGCAGAACAATTGGTGTATTTTAAGGGCATCAAAACTGACAAGTGTGTTAGGTATTAGATCATGATACCCATGAAGTACCCTAAGCAGAAGTGGAAAGGACTCTTTCTCCCATTTACTTTGAAATCAAATTGCCATCCCCTGAATGCAGATTCTATGTCTCATGATCCTAAGTCTCATTCTATATGTATCTTCCCAATGTCCAGGGAAAGGGAAATATTTTAATTATTGAAATCACAAATATCCTAAGAGAAAAAAAATGTGACATAGGAATCCTTGCTGAATCAGATCTAGTTCAATACCATTAGATTAATTATGTTGTCCTGTATTTATATCTCTGTATGACTGTTCATAAAAATACTGGTCCAATTTATTTGAGTAATTTCAGAATGTTCCCATGTTATAAATTTCTATATCAAATCAGTGTGTGTGGCTTCTTTCTTGCTTGATTGTATAGAGAAACAAGTCATAAACCTTAACACATATTTAGAAAAATACGTTACTTATCTCCCATATATAAGGAAACCTGAATCCCAATTCTTAAATGTTTCTCCCCCAGGTTTATCATTGTCCTTAGTATTTCCAGAGAATCCTGTGCAACATTTTTTTCTAACATAGCTATATGACTTTCTATTTAACTCTCAGATCTTGTTGGAAATGTATGATATGAATCCCTCATATGTAACTGTTTTTAAACAGCTCTTCATTACCTAATGATACTGCCTAGCCAGTCAAAAATGACTCTCTGCCACACGGTCTTCTCTTTCTTGTCATAAGTAGGACCACTATGAAGGAGAACAACTTTATCTGGTTACTGATTACTAATGGATGAAAGGCACAAAATCCCCATTTATCTTACCAGTGAGTTCCTCTACTGAGTGTCAATTTTTTCCCTTACTTTTCTGTGTACTATGAAGATAAGTAAAATTTCCCTTGAGGAGTTCTCAGCATACTGCCAAGCTCAGGTTGGTATCTCTCACATAGCAGTCATAAAATCAGAAAACAGAGAAATCAAGGATATCACCAATAATTTTCTATGGTCTCACTTTCTAGCAAATGACTAAGGTAGTTGAAGAAAGTTTGTGTTAGGCAGACCATTCCATAATTAATTACTGTATCCCATACGATTATTTTACATCTTCCAGTTTTGGGACAACTAAATCTCATCCTAAGTGAGGTAACCCAAACTCAGAAAGACAAACATGCCATGTACTCACTCATAAGTGGGTACTAGATGTAAAGGAAAGGATAATAAGACTACAACCCACACCTCCAAAGAAGCTAGATAACAAGGAAGATCCTAAGAAGGACGTATGAACCACCCTCAGAAGGGAAAATAGAGGAGACGTCCATGAATAAACTGAGGATGGTGGTGAGCAATGGAGGGTGGGGAATGAGGGATGAGAACATGAGGGAACAGGATGGTAGAACTGTAGCAGGGATGGAGTTGGGGAGCAGTGAGGGAGATACTATGATAGAGGGAAACATCATGGGGATAGGGAGAGCCCGGGTGCTAGGGAAGTTCCCAGGAATTCACAAGGATGACCCCAGCTTAGACTACTAGCAATAGTAGGGAGGGTGCCTGAACCCCAGTAATTAGATCAGTGAGTACCCTAACTGTCATTATAGAGCCTTCATCCAGTAACTGATGGAAATAGATGCAGAGATCCACAACCAAGCACCAGGCTGAGTTCCAGGAGTCCAGCTGAAGAGAGAGAAGAAGGATTCTACAAGCAAGGAACATCAAGATCATGATGGGGAAACCTACAGAGACAACCAAACCAAACTAGTGGGTACTCATGAACTTTAGAATCACAGCTGTGGAGCCTCCGTGAGACTGGACTAGGCCCTCTGCATAAGCAAGACAGTTGTGTAGTTGATCTGCTTAAGGGTAGGATCAGCATCCATCCCTGGTGCATGAGCTGACTTTTTGAAACCCACTACCTATATTGGGACACCTTGCAAAGCCTTGAGTCAGGGGGAGGGGCTTGGATTTGCCTCTACTGAATGTACCAAGCTCTACAGACTCCCCATGGGAGACCTTTCCTTTGTGGAGGAGGGGTGGGTTGGGTAGGAAAGTGGGAGGGGCAGGAGGAGGGAGGAGAGGGGGAATCTGTGATTGGTATGTTAAAATGAATAAAACAAATTCTTAATAAAAAAAAGAATTTCTGGTCGCAAAAATTATATCCCTGTCACATAGTAATGAAAATAATAAGACCCATGGCAGGCCATTATTAGAATTATGGAAATTGTATTCTCAGTTAAAAAATAAAAATCATTGGAGGTACTGCTAAAAAGGTGAAGATAAGAAATATATACTATTATATGTATACATATACAGATATATAATCTATATTCCATGTTGTAATTCCTGAAAATCACCATAATATTTCATATATGTAAATTTATTTTGGAAATTAATGAAGCTGAACTAAATCAGTCATTTAAGGAGTACTCTACCACACACATGATAGCAAGGAGTTGATTCTACCTCTTTTGTTCCCTATAATTCTTTCATAGAATAATGGTAATCTTGGACTTCTATGTTGGTTTGATTGCCTTTCACAGACTCATGCCTGTTGTTTTGTTTGTTATCAAAGAGCTAGGGTGCCAGGAATTTATGTAAGGTGTCTATTTAATCATTTCCATAAATCCAGAAGTCTTTCCTGTCACTTTCATTTTAACAATGGCAAATTCCAAGCTAGAGGATTGATGTCATCTAAAAGCATCAGAGACATGCATGCAACTCTATACTGTTCCTGCTGGATTTTTCCTGTGATGAATGTGCTGACAGCAATGTTTCTTGTGGAAGACCGTGGTCAGGCTCTGCCATGGTTCCCCCTCTTATTCCCTGATTTTTCAGCCTCTTTGTTCATCCTGGTTTGTCTAACTTAAATAAGAACTACCCATAAGAAGTTGGCCCTCATGCACATAGTGGATGTCGGACCATCCTATATGTCTAGTAAGGTTTCTCAACCTCCAAAAACTCACAGGTGATGTTTGACTATACTGGTGTTCTTAAAGAAACTCTGAAAGGCTGATGAGGTCAGAATTTACTTTCCCCAGAATAGGTCCTAGAAGAACATATGTATTTCTACCTGAATATAACATAATTGTTCCTTTCTCTTCTCAGAATTTTTCTTTTCTTTTCTCTACTTCTACCAATTTATTTGCAGTAAACTGTCTAGAATGAAGTATACTCTATTATACTTTAAAAGTACTTAACCTGAAAGTCTATGTCACTTGCTGCTTGGAATCTAGAGATGAAAGCACATTTGTAGCAGCAGCTACTAGTGGTTATCACATGACAGCACATATCCTGTGCATGGGAACATTAGAGGAAAGAGCCACATAGTCACCTACACATGATTTAGGTCTTCACATCTATAAAAATCAGATTTTTATTTAGAAAACAATTAATTGTAGTGTCTGCTAATAAACTGGAGGAAAGATATGGTGCTGGATCATAGTCCTTTATGAGATATGATCACATAATTAGCAATTATATGATGTCTTGAAATTAAACCAGATGTGTAAATTTTAAATTGTGTTAAAATGGAAATATCATTAAAAAGAGGCAAATAATAGGTTATAAGGTTGAAACAATTTTTGTTCCAATGACAAATTATATGCTATCTATTAATGATATCAAGCAAGAGTTTAACAAATATAAAGCTATAACTTTACCAGTGATACTTTTCTAGATGTGGGCATTCTGACAATTCTGTGGGACAATGCAGGTAAAACACGATGTATACAGGCTTGTCCAGTGTTAGGGGTCAAGAAACAGTGAGATCTTAAGATTGACCATACTTTGTTCATTCTTGCTAAACCTGATAAGCCTTCTCTTATATGCATTGCATATGGTTAATCTAAACACTACTTCAAAATGAATAGAATAATTAAAGTTTGCTCTTATTTTTAAAAAGTAAAACAAAGAAAAGAAAGTTATCATAACCATAATATACTGTTTTCTAAAAGATAAAGCTGCCTGCTAGTACACAGACAAGGGTTTTCCTCATTTTTTTTATTAACTCAATTTATGTGTGGAAAAAAAAGAAAAGAAAGAAAAGCAGAGGCCACAAACAACATTATTCTGTGGGACATTTTGGCAAGCCAGAGACTTGTTATAGCAGCAAGGCATCTGAGAAGTGTTGATTTTGCTATGCTACAGGGTTCTGTGTCTAGTAGAAAGGAAAGGAGACACATATTGCTCTTCAAACAGGCAAAGACAGGAAGTGATTTTAAGAAGATGACACCCAAATATTCA
>CABHPP010145915.1:0-11129 GCA_902168425.1 Peromyscus attwateri | reverse complement strand
TTTTTTTTTTTTTTTTTTTTTTTTGGTTTTTTTGAGACAGGGTTTCTCTGTGTAGCTTTGCGCCTTTCCTGGAACTCACTTGGTAGCCCAGGCTGGCCTCGAACTCACAGAGATCCGCCTGGCTCTGCCTCCCGAGTGCTGGGATTAAAGGCGTGCGCCACCACCGCCCGGCTAGGATCTCATTCTTAAATGGGAAAGGTGAGATATGGAAATGATAGGATAAAAGGATAGACTATTGAATTTACTCTCAAACTGAAAAAGCAACTACCAGTCCCAAATACTTTACATTGGTTTGGATTTTTGTATATTGATACAAATTTAAGGTTTTTCTTGTTGTATTTTACATTTGTTTCTATTCTTGTTTAAGGTAATCTACCTATGCAGCTCATTTAATAATATAAAGTTTTAATCTTTGAAAATTATTTAGGAAAATAAAGGAATACAGGTTAGTAGTTAGTCATCTATAACAATCAAACTCATCGTTATGTTAGGTAAGTTTTCAAAGTCAAACAGAGATGTATTTTAAATTGATAGATGGTTTTAAAACATTTCAGAGACCTACAGATTATGGCATTTAAAATGTTTTAATAACAAGGCTTTTCATGACAATGAGATATGTCCGCTCTTGGCAGCACCAGTTTATTTCAAAAACGGATGATGAACATTGAAGATCCACCCTCAGGGTTTTGATTTCTCCATGGCAAAGCTAGCCATTTGGACAAGAAGCTGCCTTTGCCTTGACTGCTAGCAGTATGCTGTCCAAATTGGACAAATAGGACACAAAAGAAGGTGACTGACAAACTTTGCTAGGAGAAGATAGAACAGTACTTCAAAATCTCCTGCTTCACAAAAAAAATCTGTCAGATATTCTAGGCCTGTAGGCTAAAGACAGATGCCCCAACATTGCAGAGGACCTTGGGGTTACTGTTCAGGCAGCCAGCTATTTCTGGCATTTCTATAGTTTTGGGAGTTGCTTGCTCTGCACATCCTGTTTACTTAGGTAATATGATATCCTTCTCAGGTATCTGATGGGGTTGAAGACTAGATAGTTACAGTTATACTTTTCCTTAGTTATGATAGAAAGTAAATTAGATACAAAACTTTTTTCTCACCAAGAAAGAATAGATAATGCAGTATTTTCTCTAAATTTGCCAAATTGTAATGGACTGGATATTGTGATTGTATTTCTCACATGATAATTGTTCTTTCTGTATATACTTTCATTTTGTTAAATTTAATACCTTTCGTTTTATTTAGACAATACCTGGTAATGGCTCTCATTGTATATTATTATGTATTTTTTATGTTAGAGTTAAAACCCTTCCTTTTTTTTAGACAAAAAGGTGAAATGTTTCAGGAGATTTATTTGTGTTTTCACTCTGAGACCACCAATGAATTGGACAATAGAGTTTTTTAGTAGAATCAGAGGAATATAGAGGGATATGGAGATAATAGGTAGTGGCTTAAAAGATGAGTGATCTTTTTCCACTGTGGAAGGTGGAGAAGAGGATGAGGTCATAATTTCTCCATTGCTCTGTGGCTCAATCAGGTTTATTCCCTAATATTTGACTCCAAAGCTTTATTGAATAATAAAACATTAAAAGTAGCTGCAATAAATATTCTTTACAAATGTCGTGCATATTAGTAAGTTATATAAAAAAAATTGCCTTGACTGTATCTTTAAAAATGTAAAAGCACTGGAGTTTTGTTTAAATATTGAATTGGGGAAAAGTGAAAATTAAGAAAAAATGAATTTTTATATAACCTTCCACAGAGGCCCTTACCATGACAAGAACTCTAGTGACTTGAGTCCACAAGAACATTTGATCATTTTTCTCTCACAATTTCTTACCTTTGTGTTTGTTTTCCATGCTTTCTTCAACATCCAAGTCAATGACTAAAATGCCAAGTATTTTATGAGCATGGAGGAATAGTGAGGCTTTAAAAGATCCATGTCACTAGGCTACAGGAATCTCTATGGAAAAAAAAAGGGAGATTCTGGTTTTTCTATGACTCTGATACATTAGAGATGATGCAAGATCAGCCTAGGCCTTCACCACAAAACCAAGAAAAAAGAAAAATAAGAGAATAAAAACCAAGACGAATGGAAACACATGAACTATGAACCAATGGCTGAGGGGCCCCCCAACTGGATCAGGCCCTCTGAATAGGTGAGACAGTTGATTGGCTTGATCTGTTTGGGAGGCATCCAGGCAGTGGGACCAGGTCCTGTGCTCAGTGCATGAGTTGGCTGTTTGAAACCTGGGGCTTATGCAGGGTCGCTTGGCTCAGCCTGGGAGGAGGAGACTGGACCTGCTTGGACTTAGTCTACCAGGTTGGTCTCAATCCTCGGGGGAGTCTTTGCCCTGGAGGAGATGGGAATGGGGGGTGGGCTGGGGGGAAAAGGAGGAGGGTGGGAGGGGGAAGAACAAGGGAATCTGTGGTTGACATGTAGAATTAAATTATATTGTAAAATAAAATAAAATTAAATTAAAAAAAAAAACAAGAAAGGAACTCAGAATTAAAAAAGTGTCCTTGTCAGCCTGAAATCACACAGAGATGCTCCACGTTATAAAGATCTGAATCAGAAAAAATACTTATTTCTCTCTTCCTTTTCTCCATCCTGTAAGGAATATTTATTTAATAGATATCATTTGCCATATATAGGTAGTTTGCAGATTTCAGAAATAAATGCTCCATTTTCTCATAATCTGGTAACAATTGTATGAAGAAAAGTCAAACCTGACTTTCTAATGTGGGCATGTACACTATGTA
The DNA here is from genome assembly GCA_902168425.1 of Peromyscus attwateri. Taxonomy (NCBI): domain Eukaryota; kingdom Metazoa; phylum Chordata; class Mammalia; order Rodentia; family Cricetidae; genus Peromyscus; species Peromyscus attwateri. The sequence goes on along the minus strand of CABHPP010145915.1, from coordinate 8,354 downwards.
CAAAGTCTTCCTTTTTCTGTGCATTGAAATGAACAGCATAGAATAAAGAGGACTTAAAAATATGCCGTTTGTGATATTGGACTCTGAGTATAATTGTAGCCTTTCCTATTCAAGAAAGTTTTGCTAGAGTTCATTAATCTGGCAAAAAAGATCTGTAGTTGTGATCAAACCTGGAGAGGGCCATTAGGAAGTTGCAGACTCTGGGTCTCCCTGAGAAACAGTGTGTTTCCTGCTGTTTAGTGCTGATTCAATGTAATATCTGAATGCTGTGTTATCAAAGTGCTCTCTTCCAGAAGAAGCTAATTCCTCATTAGCATCCTGGGAAGTAAAGTAGATACAGTGAAATTGAAAAAAAAAAATAAGATCTCATTTTAACACAAATAAGTTTTAATCTCATCCATGTGTGGGAACAGGAGAGAGACCAAGATGAATACAATTGAGTGTGTAAAGAAGACAACAGAGAGCCAAATGCAGAATATAAAACAAGGAAGCTCAAATATGTAAATAGATTTAAAATACACATGTGTAGTAAATGGATCAATTTTAATATAATATTCTCCCAAATTTTGTTCTCAACTGAATTAGTTCTAAGACATTACTCAGATTCAAACATGAGCAATAAATCAATGATGATGAAGTGAGGGAAATTATGATTGATAAACTACCCATATGGCTGTCACTCGTACACTAAATGGCAATAATGACCTTTCAGAAGTTATCTGTTACTGTTACTTTTCTTCCACAGTGTTGACATTGTCATTTCCTTTTCACTTCCTATTTCCACTTTCTTGTGAGTTTTTTCTTTTCATTTTTGTTTAAACTATCTCTTATGAGAAGCCCATCCACTCAGAACTAAAGAACTTTATCCACTAGCCCCTGGAGGGCATAATTCTCATGAGTTGTGCAGTATTGAGCATGTATGAGGATGAACACTTCCTCAGTTGAGCTTTCAGATGTGACTGTAGATTGAGTTTCTGCACTGATTTTGGCTGTATAAATGAGGATAAAAGTCAAAGAATCCAAATGCACAGCAAAATTCATGGATTGAACCAGTACAGAAACAATATGTGCTGTTTTATGTCACCAGATTTGGGCAGAGTTGTTATATCATAATAGATATCTATAAAAGAATAAAATGTTAAAGGGAATTTTTAAGACTGTATTAAATAAATAATTATCTTTGTAATGTGCATATGTTAAGTCCAACATTATCCATTCCTACAGCTTAGTTTACACTTAGTAGCTGTTAAGTTTTTTTCAAGTATTTTATAGGTATATTTTCGAATGTGGTATTTATTCTGCACCATTTCCATTTGGCTTTCTAATTAAGCAACCCCCGAGAAACCTTGAGTAGAAAGATAATTATATTAGTCATGCTTTTCTAGGAAAATGGAACATATATAGGAACATATTAGGTGATTTATTAGCATAGATTACACGATAGGTGTTTGTTAGTCCAGCAATGCCTTCCTAAATGCTAAAGAGGTTATGTGTCTGCTAGGTGTTCAGTTCATGAGGAGGTATGACCCGACAGTCCCAATCAGAAGTAGAATGCTAGACAGATTCCACGAGAAATATTGGTGCTCAGTCCATATACAGCAATTTAAGAAGCTGGGTCATGATAGAAGCAATAATGTCAGGGATAGACTAGAGAAGCTTGTCATCAAGGACTTATGATAGCAGACAAGACACTGCTTCCTCTTCAATTCTCTTTATGCTTGGGCTCCCCCAGGAAGATGTTGCCCACTCTAGAGGTTTTCCTTCCCTCTCAATACTCTCACAGACTCATATAGAGAGAGGCATATTTCTTCCATGATTCCAGAGGCAAAAAGGTTGACAACCAAGATTAATCATCACAATAATAAAAACCCAAATCTCAAACGTGATATGAAAGTCTGACTTCAAAGGAAGAAAACCCTGTGTTGGAGCTTATGATGGTGGCAGCACTGACTCCAGTGCTTGGTCTTTCTCTCTTCCCATTAGCACCTATTCCTTCAGTTATAACTGCACTACTTTATGAAAGAAATTTTTGAGTCAATTTACTCTGCTAATTTGGGAACACATTCTTTTTGTGAAGATAATTGAAAAATTACTTTTAAATAATAGACAATTATGTTAAACCTTATTGTGTTACTGCATAATTGAGGAAGTGCATAACAAAAGACATTAGCTTTGTTTTAGAAAATTGAGGTAAGTTAAATATTTGATTATATGAATATATTACTTCTTTTTTTAAATACATCAGTTTCTTTTCCCAGTCTATTTTGAGAACCTAAGAAGTCAATGAGATCTTAAACCATGTAGAGTTATCTAATCCAACTAGAAATCAGAAATGATATTTCTTTACATTTTTCTACCAACTTAATTTACTATAATAGGCACTTTAATCTAAACTTCACATTCTTTCTATTTTTAATTCCAAATATCCTTAAATATCTTAGAATTTATTGTGACTACTAAGTAGCAATGTATTTTAATACCTATTTTCCATAATAAACCTCTTGGAAACTCTCTGAAGTGACATCATTATTGATCCCAATGTTTATAAATTGGTAGGTTCAGGTATAAAGAGTACAACTATCTTCCTAAAGCTAAAAAGCAAAGAATAAGATTTCCTTGAACAAAAGTCTTGATGACTTTAAGCCACACTACTTGGTATCCATATACCTTGATATTTAGAACTCTATACTTCTTTTCATTTTTGTCATTAATAAATATTGTAACTATATTTTCTTTTTTTTGTTATTTCAGACTTTAAAGTCTGAACAACAATGAAGAAACATGGTTTTTCGAGAGTCTCACATCAATAACCATTTCTACTAGTATTTATTCTATTTATTTTTATTTTATGTCTTTTTGAATTGAAATTTTAAGGTACTTTATCCATTTAAAAAATCGAGTTGATTACATGTTGATCATTTTAAATAAGTGTGCTTCCAAACTGGCAAAGAAAATTATGTTACAAGCTCCTGAGACCATCTATGACATCAGCCTTTGCCTTCTTTTATTCTAAAATTTCAGACTGAAGTGGTGCCTACACACCAATCTCTTTTTTCATAAATTTGAGCTAGATTAGCCAGGGTGTAAATTTATAAGAGAAGGCTGCTAATTATTGGGGTAGCTATTGGATTTTGTTCATTTTGTTCACTGTAACAGCTCTGGTTACCTAAATCTAAAACATGAAGCCAAACACCTTGAATCTGAATCACATTGCCTCTTATGATACCAAGGTGTACTCATGTGAGTGACATATTTAATCATAGTGTGTCTCATTTACATGTGCTTAAATGAAGAAAATGTCTGCCACTAAGTTTTTTTTTTTTTAATAAGGATATTTTAAAGGTGGGTATGAATTAACATCAGAGGAGGTATTTGACGAATAAAATACAAAAACATATGCAATGAAAAACCAGGGAATATCAAACAGAAAATTGTACATCAGATAAAATATGCAATTATGAAAGATAAAAAAATGCTACTACTTGGAACTTTCATGGCTTCCAATGAGCCCATGTCAAAAATTTGATCAACAGCTGTTGCACTAATCCTGATTGGTCTTAATAATAAAAACCTGGAGCCAAATATAAGGTAAATGCTGAAAGATCAGAAAAGGAGCCAGCCACTACAGAGACTTCTTACCTCTACTGAATCCTTAGCCTGAAAGGGCCCAGTTTCTGTCTCCTCCTGCCTTATATTCTTCTCTCCACCCAGCCATATCACTTCCTGTCTCCACCTTCCTAGTGCTGGAATTAAAGGCATGAGATCCCAAGAGCTGGGTTCAAAGATGTGTGCCACCACTGCCTGGCTTCTATGGCTAACTGGTGACTAGCTCCACCTTCTGATCTTTAGGCAAGTTTTATTTGTTAAATCACAAACAAAATATCACCACATTTCCCCTTTTTTGTCTAAAATAAAAAAGAGCATTACAACTAATATAAGAAAATATATATACAATATGTATAATAACTATATACAATATAAAAAGTCAATAATTATACTAACAAAGTCTAGTCCATTAGCATTTGACAAATTCAGAGAAAATACTCCATTATTTATTCTATCTTGGTGAGTCCAAAAGGTTGTATCCAATTCATTTTCTATCATAACTACTGACCCAAAACTATCTTTTGATGTCTCTCAATCTTATGTACTTTACACCTCTTTAGTGAGTTTCTTTTCTGAATCTGGTAACATGGAAAAAATATAACTATAAGTATAAGTTCTTCAACTCTATCAGAGACCTGAGAAGGAAATAATATTACCTGAGTAAGTAAGCAGGTTTGCAAACAAGTGACTTCCAAATGGTGTGAGAAATGACAGAAACAGCTTGCTGCCTAGATAGTCACCCAAGGTTTCTCTGTAATGTTGAGGCATCCATCTTCAGCCTACAGGCCTAGCATATTTGACAGACTTTTCTGTGAACTGGGATATTCTGAAGGCCTGTCCTACCATGGCTTGGCAAAGTTTGGCAGTTCTTTCTTTTGTGTCCTGCTTGGCCCATTTGGACAGCATACTGCCAGCATTGAGACAAGGGCATTTTCTTGTCCAGTGGCTATCTTATGAAAAAGAAAGTAAACTCCATATGGATTTTTTTCAATGCCCATCATCTTTTTTGAAGAAGATTGGTGCTGCCAGGATCAGATATGAATCATTTTCATAAAAAAAGAGCCTATGTTATTTAAAATATTGTAAATGCCATATTCTGTAGATCTCTGAAGTCTTTGAAGATGACCTGTTTATTTAAACTATATCTGTTTGACCTTGAAAACATACCTAGTATGACTACAAGTTTGATTGTAATAGGTGACTAAGTACTAACCTTCATTTCCAAATTATCCTAAATAGTTTGTAATAATAACGTTTAAGGACTAGAAATGTGCCTTACACTTTAAATGATTTGTAGAGTACCTGGGACAAGATTAGAAATGTATGTACAGTATGTTCTAACAAAAATAATCTCAACTATGTATGAATATACTAAGATTCATATCAATGTAAAATATTTAAAACAAGTAATTGCTTTTTAAGTAGATTCAATAATCTACCTTCTTATCCTATCATTTCTATAATCTCCCTTTTTTCTTTTCAAAACAAGAACTCTGAATCTAAACTACTTTGTTCGGCCTTTTTCCTGTCCATTACCAATGACAACTTGTAACCAATCACACTAGAAAATGACAAATATCTATAACTCATTAAATGACAAAAAACCAGCCACCCCACCTCTTGGGAATGTCAGTGTAGTGTTCTTAAGTTTACTTCCTGCTATCTGGGGTGACAGTGTCTTTAGGGGATCCTGAAAAGAAAAAAAATGGGTTAATTTTCAAGTCCTGAGAGAGGAAGCTGTATCATTTGTTGTCCAGTCTCTGAGTAATGGGAAAGTTCAGGGCTTGTCTCAATTCCTGACTAGAGTAGTCTGTGAAGCTACATCATTTCAGCTAGCCAGCTCAAAATTAAATTAGTTAGTAATCTATATGGCCATTAATATCATGACAAAAAGTTTAATATATATAAAATATATTTGTGTATATTTATGTATACATAATATATATGAATAATGTATATATATATGTATACATATATATATATAAATCTTATAAGTTTTGGGATATTAGTGGCAATAAAATAGTCCTTTCATTTTGGTTTTTCTTCTGTCCCATATCAGGTGGCTCTTCTGACATGAGACAGAGATTTTGGATTTTTTTTTAATGAACAAGCTTGGGTTTAGAGAAGGAAAGAGCTAAACTCCACACTCCAAAATTAAAGTAAGATTTAATTTTCTATTGGACTGAAACTACAAAAAGGCCATTTGCTTTAAGTGTCTGTAGAGAAAAGTAGAAACAAACATTTGGAAAGGTTTATGATTTATCCTGTTGGAAATGTGATATATCAATAGGCCGATTTACTCTTTTTTGGGGGGCTTTTTTTGTGAATGATTTGTCCTTTTTCTTCACATGTCTTATTTTTCCAGTGGTCTTCAAATTCCTTACAAGGATGCCTTCATTACCTGAAAAAAAAAAAAAAACCCTTTCCCAACCCTAACTTTGGGGAGGTTCTCTTGGCAAGTTATATCTGATCAGATGAAAAGCATTTATAATTTTATAGGTTAGTTTAGGTTGAATGGTCATGCTGTTTGATGAACTATAACCTCTTGTAATTAAGAGGTCTCTCTTGTTCAAATCAAAATTTTATCAAGTTTGATGGTATCCATAGCTTTTCTTTTCCTAAGGAATAAAACAAACAAAATAAACAAATAAATTAATAAAAATAGATAAATCCTCTTCCCCAATATAACATATATTCTGGTTTCCATTCTTAGGTCAGCACATCTTTAGAGTATACTGGCTGATTTAATTCTCTAATTATTTTCTATTATCCAATGTCTCTCTGCAGCTATCATTCCTTTCTCATTAGCATTTAGAAAATTTAAAGTTAATAAAACAATGCAGTCTATTTCTGGGGGATCTTTATTACCCCTTTCTGTTTATTTAGCATATCTTTTAGAGTTCAATTTGATCTTTCTATGACTGCTTCACCTATAGGATTGTGTGGTATACCTGTAATATGCTTTATAATGTGTTAAGAAAAAAAACTGTTTCATTTTACCAGAGACATATGCTGGAACATTGTCACTCTTAATTTGTACATAATGGCTGTAACTTCTAGCAAATGTGTGATTACAGAATCTGTCTTTTCAGACCTCAAAACAGTCACCCATTGAAATCCTGAATAGGTGTCAATGCTGTGGTATACATATTTTAATTTTCCAAATTCAACAAAATGAAACACATCCATCTGCCAGATTTCATTCCTTTGAGTACCCTTTGGGTTTCTTCTTGCAGGTGATGGAGTATGGTTATATAAAGAACATGTAGGACATTTCCTTATAATTACATTGGTTTATTGCAAAGTGATAGAAAGATCCTTTTTCAAACCCATGCTATTGACATAGTATTTTTTATGAAATTCTGAGACCTAGAGTACATTTCCTATTAATAGCTGATCAATTTCATCATCATCTTGTGCTAGAGGACCTGACAGACCTGTACAAGATTGGATGTGTGTTATAAACAAGGGATGATACCTATTCCTGATTATTTCTTGTAAATGAATAAATAACAAAGTTAATTTTGACTCACTGGGAATAAATTCAGCAGTTTCAATGTGTAACTCTTTATGCATACTGAGAGTCAGTGACTATGTTAAGAGGTTCTGTAAAATCCATTAATATCATCAGAATAACATATAATTCTGACTTTTGAAGAGAATCATAAGGGCTTTGGGCCACTTTACTTAAATTTTCTGATTTGTAACCTGCCTTTTCTGATTTGTTTGCATCAGTATAGAATGTAGGGGCTACAGATATTGGTGTTCCCCATTCAATGCAAAGAAGGATCCAGTTAGTTCTCTTCACAAATTGAATTCTCTTGCTTTTGGGATATTTGTTGTTAACCTCTCCCCCCAAAAATTACTGCAAGCTCTTTGCCAAGGTTCACTTTCTCCCCATAATTTGTTAATTTCATCATTAGTAAAAGGCACTAAATTTCTACTCAGTCTATTTCTGCTAATTGACAGTCTCAATTTTCCTTTTAGAATCAACTCAGAGATCTTTTCCACATAAGTCAGTAATTTTTAACTCTGTTTATGTGGTAGAAACATACTTTTTATGATAATATCTTCCCTGTGCATTAATATTCCTGTAGGAGAATGCATAGAGGGTAAAATAAACAGAATGCAATCAAGCTCTGGATCCAATGGATCCACATGTGCATCCTGTAATTTCTTTACCACCAAAGCCAATTCTCTCTCAGATCAGGTGATAATTCTCTTAGAATATTTAAGTACTTATCATAATTTATGGTTTTGAATAAATTAATAAATCCTTGATTTTCTACTCCAATAGTGGGCTATAGATGGGAAATATTTTCTAGCACTCTTTGAAAATCATTAAGAGTCCACAATTGATCTCTCTAAATTTGCACCTTTTGGGGTATAATGTTTTGTAGATCTATTTTATATTTGAAATAATTAATAAAATATTATTTTTGCATTTTTTTTCCAGGAGCAATCTGTAATCCACAACAAGGCAAATTTTTTTACTTCTTCTAACAGTTTCTCTAATGTATCTACATTTCAATCAACTAGTAAGATGACATCGATGTAACAGTAAGCTATAGATTGAAGAAATTGCTTACATATCATTTCCAATGGGTACTTACAAAATATTTGCACAGACTGGGGCTATTTAAAGTTCCCTGTGGAATAATCTTCCATTGATATCTCTTAACAAGCTGTGAATTATTATAAGTAGGCACCATGAAGACAAATTTTTCTCTGTCTTTTTCTTGTAATGG
>CABHPP010145914.1:30452-49078 GCA_902168425.1 Peromyscus attwateri | reverse complement strand
ACAATGCTATCACATATGGAATCTCTCAAGCAAACAACTACCTCTGCATCAGGCCCTGCCTCCAGATTCCTACCCTGTATGGATGAGTTCCTGTCCTGAGTTTGCTCAGTGATAGACTGGGCTACAGAACATAGTTTGGAGCCTTTATGATTTCTTTGTCTGTATGTGGCGGCACAGATATACCTGCAGGTGTGATCCACTAATCTTCTAGTTTCTTTTTAAATGCAAATGAGCTTATGATCAAAATTAACCATCATACTTGCTCCACACACTATGTGTACATACTGAATGCATACTTCACATGCACACATAATGTGGAAAAATTAAAGCATAGTGGCTTAGTCAATGTTCTGTTACTGTAAAGTAAAACCATGACCAAGGTAACTCTTATAAAATAAAGCTTTTACTGGGGGTTTGCTTACAGGTTAAAAGAATAGTCCATGATTATCATGATGGGAAGTAGATGCACATGGTGGTATAACAGTAGCTGAAGGCTTTGCATTCATATCTCTAGGCAGCTAGCAGAAAGAGGGATAGAGAGAGAGGAAGAGAGACAGAGAGAGACAAAGATAGACAGAGAGAGACAGACAGACAGATAAGATACTAGGCCTTGAAGGGATTTTGAAACTTCAAAGTCCACCCCTAGTGATGCATCTCCTCCAATAAGGCTTCACCTACTTTAACAAGTCCATAACTCCTAATATTTCCAAACAGTTTCTGGTAGCTAATCATTAGAAAATATGAGCTTATGGGGGGCCATTCTTATTCAGACTACCACACATGACTACCATCATGAGTTGGATACTGAAATCGATAGCCAAGGGGAATAAACCTTTATGGGAAGTTTAAATAGGGTAAATGTTTGGTTTGCAATTTCTTTCCAATCCAGCTCCTTCTATCATCATAAAAAAATAACATGTAGAAAGGAACATTTACACTAATTTTCCAAGGAGACAGAAGGGAAACACTTTTGAGATTTCTTGTTAGACAAGTCTCATCTGGTGTTCATATCATTTGCATGGACTCTGAACATTTTATGAAGCACAGCACCTGCCAATTAGCACTGTAAAATCCAGGGATAAATTCTGCACGTGCTGCCAGGGATATGCATTAAATTTGTATACACCTTCATCAGCCAACCTGCTTTTTTCTAAGTAAGAAGGGAAATAATATATGAGACAAATATTTGACTAGCATGAAGGATCTCAAGTCTAATTCACCAAGACAAGAGGATATCAACTCTCCTAAACAAAAGGTAAATTATAACATATGCCCAAAGAAACATCAAAGAAGGCATTAACCTCCATAAATAGATCACCATACATTTAACCATCCAAAATGGGATACACTTGAGAGAGAAAGTGCTATCATTATTATTCCAGGATATACAATACAAACTTGTGATATTTGGATATCTTAATTTTAATGTTTATTAGGGTGTAATGTAGTATTTAGGGAACAAGAATAATCACAGGAAAAAAATAGAATACCTCAAGTACTTGAAGTCTCTTTAGCTACCCACTCTCTTGAATAAAGTTGGATTATTACGGCTCATAGACACGCTTACAGTGAGCATTTGTTGATTGCTTCCTAGTATCCATGTACCCTAACTGTATTATAGCTCCATGTTTTACCTGATTATACCTTTGCTGAATTGTTTCTCCCATTTTTCAGTCTATATTATCTAATAGAACTTTAGTTCAAATTTTTAGAAAACAATAATCTGAAATATCAGGGAAAATGCATGTTAACTAATATTTTTAGTTTTGTACCTCGTTTGTGGTATTTCATTGATAGGAACTTCAGGCAAAATAATTTACTCATGATAACTGAACAAATAAAAATGGAAAGGAACAATAGGAACCTACAACCAGCCAATCAAATCTTGCCATTTCTACAATATCCCACTGGTTCATTCAGAGCCTACTATTCTGATAAGGGGCATCATTACAGCAAGACACCCTGACGTTCTCCTGTCTTACTCAATTTAAATTTTGAGAACTTCTGTTATTTATTCTCATGGTTATCAGTTTAGCATAGAGTCAAATAAGAATCCATCTAATACATAGTTCTAATTTGGATAAATTCTCCTTGGTAATGCTTTGTTTTTAATTCCTGATATTCACCATAATATCCTGTACAAATTAGACTTCTCACTATAAATAATTGATGAAAGCATCACTTATTTTATGAATAATGCAATTTATACAAAAATATAAGCTAAGAATAAACTTGAATGGTCTAGCTATCTAAATATAATACTCAGCTGTTACACGGTAAGAAGTCCAACCTACTTCAGATGTGTGGAGATAAAATATACTTCTTCCTACTTCCCTGACTTGAACTATATAAGAACATTTATAATCATAGTTTTGAGAGGTATCAACAATTTTTACTTTTAATGCTATTTTAAAATAGTATGTTTTTGCTACATTTCTCTTCATCAAAATGTAGAAATAGACACAGAGATGCACGTATATGTATGCTTGTAAGATTTGAAGTTGAGTATTAAGACAACTATAACTTGCATAAATTACAACTAAAGTATGTATGCTAAAAAATACCATTTTTATTTAGTGGTTATGTATATACATGTCAAAACTATGAGCTGAAAATGAGAAATAGTCAATCAACTAGTTATGTTGTCTTCATGATGCCAAACAACAGGTTTGATTGATATTTATTCCTGAGATAATGAATCAACTTTCCAGAACTATGACATGTATTTATAAAGAAGAGTTTAGAGTTTAGAGCTCCCTCTATGGTGACTTATAATATACTCATCTCAATATAATGGACTTTTTAGAGGAGCCAGACATGATTTGATTTTCTGATGATCTTCTTTCATCCCACATCACTTTGCCCTAGTCACTGTGCATTAGGTAATTTTATATTCCCTTTCACTTTAGGGACCCTTATGTGATGGCTTAATGTGGGATTGCCCTATGATGGAATTCTACCAACATTTATTGCTATGCCCAGTGACCTTTAAAATAAGACAATTCCCTTCTCACTATTTAAATCAGAGCATATATGAAATAAAAAATAAATGAATAAGTACCAGTAATCTTCACCCCAGACTGAAGCATTTCATTCATCTGATTTCCCCAAATCCCGTCTGTTACTCTTCTCAGTCTCCTTATATACTTCCTATCAATTCCTTTTTAAAAATTATTTTCATACAGTATATTTTGAGCATATTCTTTCCCCTCCTAAAGTCCTCCCAGCTCCTCCTTACTACCCTATGCACTCAAATTTAAGTTCTCTCTCTCTCTCTCTCTCAATTAAAATAAAACAAAATTAAAAGAAAAGTCACAACAAACAACTGCTGGAACCAAAAAAAACTATTTGTAGTTGATGCCTGCTGGTAAGGAGAAAATCAGTTTTCTCTAATAGATTATCACTGCACATATCAATCCCACTCCATGCTAGGCCCCAGGCCCAACAGTTGGCCAACACAGAACAGACTCCATGTTATTTATTGTTTGTTTGCTTACTTATTTTATTTTTTGATGTTATTGTTTGTTTGTTTTTGTAGGTTTGTTTCTTTTTCTTTTTCTTTTTCTTTTTTTTTTTTTTTTTTTTTTTTTTTTTTTTTTTTTTTTTTTTTTTGGTTTTTCGAGACAGGGTTTCTCTGTGTAGCTTTGTGCCTTTCCTGGATCTTACTCTGTAGATCAGGCTGGCCTCGAACTCACAAAGATTCACCTGCCTCTGCCCCCCAAGTGCTGGGATTAAAGGCATGAGCCACCACCGCCCGGCTTTCAGGTTTGTTTCTTAATTTTGGCATTTTTCAATATAATTATTTTGTACCTCCTCATTCTTTAAAGTTTTGTACATTATCTCCTGGACCTTATCTTTGAATATCTATAATCAACATTACTTCACTTGAAGCATACCATAAACAAAATTCTGTATCCTTATGATTATTATGTTAATATCTCTAAAACATTCCTCTCCCTTGCAACTGTATCAGTTGTCTACCTCATTACTTAGAAGAATGCTAGTTATCTTAAGTTAATTTATTGTCAACCCAATCCTTACTTGTTTACTGTCCATTAAACTAGTATTTTTTTTTATAAACCTTAGTTAGCAGTACTTCCATTCCTCGAGGAGCTCAAGAAAATTAAGTAAAGTAGAAATTTAGTTAGTAAATGAAAACACAACTATAGATGCTGCCAATCACATGACACAGTTACAGAGGTGGTGACATCTCCAGATCTCTTCTACTCTATCATGCGCATTATTGAAACAGATCTAAAATACTACAACATTTTTCTCTATAAACTCATTTCCTGGTGATAAAGTCATAATTGTCCATAACCTGTAATCATGAAGCAGTCTTTTATCTGGTTTCTGTATTACATTTTCTACCATTAAATGTTCAATTTAGCAGTCAGAGTGATTCTTTTAAAACAGAAAATTCAACTCCATCCCTCTGCTTAGTTCTTTTGGTGACTATCTATTAAAATGAATCATAGAGGTCAACACGACTCATCAGCAGATGCGACTAGTCACTAATCTAGTATTGTGCACCTGGAGATCGTAGTTGATCGCTCTAACACTTCCTCACTTAAGATAGTGCTCAGGACACAATCATCTCAACACTTCAAAAGATTAATTGAGTCACATATTATTTCATCATAATTGCAGTAATTTGAATCCAAAGCCTGTTGTCTACTCTAGAGGTGGTAGGACATGGCAGAATGGAGTTTATAGCCCAAGTTTTCCTATGTCCCACAGCCACTTGGTCCCAAATAATCACATAGAGGCATACATTAATTACAAACTTTTTGGTCTATGGCTCAGGCTTATTGCTAACTAGTTCTTTTATCTTAAATTAACCCATTTCTATTAATCTGTGTATTACCATGTATCTTGTGGCTTTACCTGTGTTTCATTACATCTTGCTCCCCCTGCAGCCCACAGCATCTTTTCTGACTCCACCTTTCTTTTCCCTGTATCTTTATTTGGATTTCCTGACTGGCACTAACCCTTCTTGCGATAGGCCAAAACATCTTATTTTTTAACCAATGGTAACAATAAATATTCATAGGATATAGAAAGATCATCCCATAGCAGGAACTTTTTAACAAGGAAGACTAAGGCCTCATTCAATAATCAACTTTAACCAGAGCATCAGACCATTTATATTCTGAAGTTTAAGGGGAATCAAATCAGTAAAGTGGGCAATCACAAGAGCAAGACATGTATAGTGCACAAGCTGCATGCATCAAAAACATGTTTTTCCATGGAAACATGTAAATAAATAACAGTAAACAGTTGTAATGAATAATCTACAGTAAACTCGCTCCTAGCAGGTACATGGGGAAAAGGCATAAATGGATATTCCAAGAACAATTTCAGTTTTTGAAGAAACTGAAGTCACAATACTCTGGTCTTGTTTTCTTACAAGCCCTAAGGATTCTCATCACATTATTCTGTTCTTAGACTGAGTTCCAACAAAAACTATTTATAAATATATTTTTAATTTTTTTAGAAAAATAAGTCTTGGAAAACTAAGATTTGACACTTAGAATCAAGATCTTGCTCAGTAGATTAAGTGATTTTATTGATCGTGCATATTTACAGCACATACCTACATATTAACAAATAAAATTAGCACTCTGGGACTATACAACACAGATATGAGCTAAGGACTCAAAGAAAGAGATAATTAAAGATGCAGAAATAAACAGTTTGGAGAGCATTGTTCATGAGACATCTCAAAATTACTACGAATTTACTATTTTTATTCAAGTAGACCAAAAGCAAGGACAGAGGAAGCAAAAACATGTATTCAATTATAAGAGCTTCTCAATGGCAGGGCTGAAGGTGGAGTTCCATATAATTATACAGGCAAAATGAACCTTTGGAAGAAATGATTTCCTAAGCCTTAAGTACATGAGGGTAGTTTATAAAATTTTAAATCATATTTCACGAGTTTATGTTTCTATAAAACAAAGACAAGTAGTTATCAAAGCCCCACCCCCAATAAATAATGTAGTATGGAATTTCAAATGAACACAACTCAAAAATTTAATATTGTATATTAAGATAGCATTGTCTATTATCTCCTATATTAAAATGTGTCTGTTTTCCAGCAGAGGTACCATGTTAGGCATTGTTAGACAAAACAAAATAAACTACATGTTCTTTTTGTGTGTTTGTTTATTTTTTTCTATATGTGTGTGAGTGGAAGAGACTTTTTTATGGTGGTATTGTGTTTCCCAAAATATTGTATACCCTAATAAACTTGTCTGGGGTCAGAGAACAGAACAGCCACTAGATATAGAGGCCAGAAAATGGTGGCGCACACGCCTTTAATCCTATCACTCGGGAGGCAGAGATCCATCCGGATCTCTGTGAGTTTAAAGCCACACTGGAAAGAGCCAGGCATGGTGACTCATGCCTTTAATCCCACAAAGTGAGCCTTTAATCCCAGGAAGTGATGGCAGAAAGCAGAAAGGTACATAAGGCATGAAAACCAGGAACTAGGTTGATTAGGCTTTCAAGAAGCAGTTCAGCTGACATCCATTTGGATGAGGACTCAGAAGCTTCCAGTCTGAGGAAACAGGATCAGCTGAGGAATTGGCAAAGTGAGGTGGCTGTGGCTTGTTCTGCTTCTCTGATCTTCCAGCATTCACCCCAATACCTGGCCTCAGATTTGGTTTTATTAGTAAGAACTTTTAAGATTCATGCTACTTTTTGTTTCATCTTATTCTGTTTTGTCATTTTGGTCTTTGTTCTGATTAATTTCTGTGTTTTGTTTTCTTTTTGAAAGTGAGAGAGAAAGAATCTAGAGTTGGGTGGGTAAGGAGGTAGGAATATCTGGGAGGAGTTGGAGGAGAAGAAAAACATGATCAAAAACTGTTGTATGGAAAAAAATTAAATGAATAACCAGAAAAGAAAAATTCAAACAAGGAACATGAGAATAAGACTTAAGGAATCTTGCATTGACATGGAATATTTATATATGAGAATGCACATATATTTTCCTTTAATTTTGTAGGTACTGATTGACAGGGATCTACATTTATAATTAATGTAAACAAATAACTTGTTTATAAATAATGCTTACATTCCAGTGTAGTAACAGAATCAACAAGACATGACTTGAAATACATTTTTTGTAAAGGGTCAGAGAGAAAATATTTTCCATATGTGGTCCATGCAGTTATCATTCAAATACTGTTCCTTATCTCTAAATGATTCATAAACTACATGTAAAGGAAGGAGCACTACAACTCTGGCATGAAGATCCACAGTTTATACACACCTTGGGTATATAAAGTAAAGATTTAACCAAGGCACTTGTCCAATAGGAAACAGACACAAGATTTTTTTGAGTTTCAGCTTAATGCATTTTTTAGTCCTAGGCAGAGTAAAAATGAATCCAAACTAGGATGCTGTGGTACTTACGTTAGTGTGTTGAAGAGAAAGGCCCAGAGAAACCTGGGTTTACAGGGTCTGAGAGAGAGAAGTCTGGAAAGGGGTGATTTAGTCTCCTAAAATGTGCAGGCTGTCCTACTCAAGATATTCTGGGTGCTGACCTACAGGCGCACTTGAAGACAGGATTTGCTGCCAGAGGAAGAGACAGCATTCAAAAGACTAGAGAGAATTGTACTCAAATCCCATATAAGGCTTGAAATAGTGCCTATCTATCGGCATGAGCCAGAATGACAAGCCTTTGAGATCAGGAGACTTACAACAGAGTCCAAGAGCTCCCTTTCTTCTTCAGGAAAAATGATTTGGTCCCAGACTAACTACTACTCTGGTTCTTGCTCAAAAAAGTAGGAAATACAACTAAGATTCCAAAATCAAGCTTCATTAATTTAGTTGTAACACAAAAACAATGTGTGTCTGTATTAATGCAAAAGCATCTATTATCATTTGAATATTGTTTTATAAAGTAAAGCTGTAGGAAATATAGCTGATAGCATTTTCTCTAACTTATAGATTTCTCTAAGTTATAGAAAATGATACAAATTTGTAGTAGAAAAATTTTCTTATATAGAAAACATTATTATTGACCAGTGTAAGTATTATTATAATTTTCCTATTAGTTAAATGTTTAAGGTAGTAATTAATATATTCTTATTTTTATATGATAATTTAAAGGGTGATATTGCTACATTTGATTGGTTCCAGTGAATGTTATTAAAAACTAGGGTATGCTAATATAAAATCAAAATGTCAAAAAAATAATGTTATGGATTTTTGATAATCATTAGAAATGAAGAAACAAATGATATAAAATGGTCCATACACAAAGTTCACCAAAATCCAATTCTTAAAATTGAAAAAAATTAATATTACCGAAGTATGATGAAACACTGTGACCAAAGTACCTGATAAAAGAATGTGTTGAGAAAGCTGGAAGGATGGCTCAGTGGATAAAAGCACTTGCTGCTCTTTCAAGAGGATGCAGCTTCAGTTGGCTCCCAGTACCAGCATTGTGTGGTTTACAACCATGTGAAACTCTAGTTTCCAACATTCTGATGACCTCTTCTGGTCCCAGTGATACCCAAGTCTCATATGGTGAACCTGTAGATCAGTGGTTCTCAGCCTTTCTAATTCTGCAACCTTTTAATACAGTTCTTCATGTTGTGGTGACTCCCAAGCATAAAATAATTTTTTGTTGCTACTTCATAACTGTACTTTTGCTATTGTTATGAGTTGTAATGTAAATATCTGATATGCAAGATAATTGCTGTGTGAAAGGGTCATTCAACCCCCTGAAGGAGACACAGGTGTAGTCAACAACAGATATATAAGACAATGTTGTTACTACTTATCACTTCATACCTGTCAGTGCCATGGTTTTCAAAAGGCCAAAGACACCAAGTATTAATGTGTGTGATGATATTAGGACATTAGAATACTGTTGTTGGGACCACAATACAGTTCAATGGCTACAGTGCAATATCATTAAAGTTCCTCACACATTGACTTTAAGTTTGGGGAGCAAGCTCAGTGGGTCAGGCATGAGGACACAAGTCCAGATATCCAGAATACATGGAAAACATGGCATATGCATATGTAATTTCAGTGCTTTCACAGCAAGATGGGCGATGAAAACAGGAGAATACCTACAAGTTTGTGGGTCACTTAGTCCACAGGTCAAAAACAAAGTGACCCTGTCTCGACCCCAGTGGAGGGCATGGACTGACACATAAGGTTGTTGTCTAACATTCACTTGAAATTCTGCTTTGATGCACATGTACACATGTGCACAAGCATGCAAACACACATCCACACGCAGCATACAAGGAAACAAAGAATATTTTTAAGTTTCAAATAGAATTATCATATGGTACTATCATACCTCTTCTGAGAACTTACCTGAAGCTATTCTAGTATGAATGTTTGTGAAGTATTATCTCTTCTATTTTATTGAGGCACTTGTAATAATAGCTAATATACAGAAATGGCATAAATGTCAACCAATATTGAATAGATAAAGAAAGTATTTATCACATATATGATACTATACAGCCTTAAAATAGGTATTATTCTTCAAAATATTATACTATGGAAAAACAAGGTAGTATGGTAATGAAATAAGCCAATGAGCAAAAGTCCAATAATCTATGAATATAGTTATATAGAATATTTAAGGGTGGAGTTCATGGGGCCAATGAGAATTGGAAGTTTCACAGAGTTTGGTAAAGGAACAAATGAAGTGACAATATGGTCAAAACCCATTGTATGCAATTATGAAAAAGTCATAATAAAACTCCTTGCATTCCTTATATATTCTGGATATCAGTCCTCTGTCAGATGTGGAGTTGGTGAAGACCTTTTCCCATTCTGTAGGCTGTTGCTTTGCCTTGTTGACTGTATCCTTTGCTCTACAAAAGCTTCTCAGTTTCAAGAGGTCCCATTGATTGATTGTTTCTCTCAGTGTCTGTGCTACTGGTGTTATATTTAGGAAGTGATATAAGGAACTCAAGAAATTAGACATCAAAATGCCCAACGGTTCAATTAAGAAATGGGCGATAGAACTAAACAGAGAATTCTCAACAGAGGAAACTCAAATGGCTGAAAGACATTTAAGGAATTGCTCAACATCCCTAATTATCAGAGAAATGCAAATCAAAACAACTCTGAGATACCACCTTATGCCTCTCAGAATGGCTAAGATCAAAAACACTGAAGACACCTTATGCTGGAGAGGATGTGGAGCTAGGGGAACTCTCCTCCACTGCTGGTGGGAATGCAAGCTTGTACAGCCACTTTGGAAATCAATATGGCGCTTTCTTAGAAAATTGGGAATCAATCTCCCCCAAGATCCAGCTATACCACTCTTGGGCATATACCCAAGGAATGCTCAATCATAACACAAGAGCATTTGCTCAGCTATGTTCATATCAGCATTGTTTGTAATAGCCAGAACCTGGAAACAACCTATGTTTGCCCTTCAACTGAAGAATGGATAAATAAACTGTGGTACATATACACAATGGAATACTACTCAGCAGAGAAAAACAATGACATCATGAGGTTTGCAGGCAAATGGATGGATCTAAAAAAAAATCATCCTGAGTGAGGTAACCCAGACTCAGACAGACAAACATGGTACGTACTCACTCATAGGAGGATACTAGATGTGGAGCAAGGATGACTGGATTGCTACTCACATTACCAGGGAGGCTACCTGGAAAACAGGACCCCCAAGAAAGACACAGGGATCGCCCAATGACGGAGAAATGGATGAGATCTTCATGAACAGCCTGGACATAAGTGGGGGAAATGAAGGGTGAGGGTCGAGGGAAAGAGAGCTTGGGGGAGCGGGAGACCCCAGCTGGATCAAGAACAGAGAGAGAGAACAAGGAATAGGAGACCATGATAAATGAAGACCACATGAGAATAGGAAGAAGCAAAGTGCTAGAGAGGCCCACAGAAATCCACAAAGATACCCCCACAATAGACTGCTGGCAATGGTCGAGAGACAGCCCGAACTGACCCACTCTGGTGATGGGATGGCCAAACACCCTAATTGTCGTCCTAGAAACCCCATCTAATGACTGAGGGATCTGGAAGCAGAGATACACGCTAGGCCCCGCGTGGAGCTCCAGGAGTCCAATTAGCAAGAAAGAGGAGGGTCTATATGAGCGAGAATTGCTGAGACCAAGGTTAGATAAAGCACAGGGACAAATAGCCAAATGAATGGAAACACATGAACTATGAACCAATGGCTGAGGGGCCCCCAACTGGATCAGGCCCTCTGAATGGGTGAGACAGTTGATTGGCTTGATCTGTTTGGGAGGCATCCAGGCAGTGGGACCAGGTCCTGTGCTCAGTGCATGAGTTGGCTGTTTGAAACCTGGGGCTTATGCAGGGTAGCTTGGCTTGGCCTGGGAGGAGGGGACTGGCCCTGTCTGGACTGAGTCTACCAGGTTGATCTCAGTCCTCGGGGGTGGGGGGGTGGGGGGGGTAGGGTGGGGGGGGAGGCTTTGCCTGGAGGAGGTGGGAATGGAGGGTAGGCTGGGGGGGCGGGAGGGGGGAGAACAGGGGAATCCGTGGCTGATATGTAGAACTGAATGGTATTGTAAAATAAAATTAAAAAAAAAAAAACTCCTTGCATTGGACAGTTAATATTTTCACATAAAAATCTTAAACACATATTGTCTAAGTACTCAATAAAGATTTTGAAATTGAATTAAGTTGACTCTGTACTATATCCAAGAAAACAAATTTAAATATATAAACATAAAGTTTCAATGAAAATAATAGGAAAATACATACCATGTTGCCACTCATAAAATCATAACAAAGTGGTACTAGGTAGAGAAACATCAGTTAAAGTTAATTTAAAATAAAGGAAATGTTACAAATGACAAAGAAGACAATTTAGTAAATGATAAAGTGATCGAGTATTACAAGATAGAACAATTCTAAATGTCTATGTACCTAACAACAAAATTTCAAAATAAAATAAATATCTGGAGACTATAAAAAGAATAAATAAGCTGTATATATCCTGATTAAAATTCAGTTTATCATTAATGATTCTTCATATATTGAGTACATGGTAAGGCAAAATAATGGGAATAATCAATCATAAGTTTTTACATTACATAATTCAGATGAAAGATGTTTCTTTAAGATGACTTATTGCCTAGACTCACTTAAAACTGTTATTTTATTGTTCTTTGATATCGTAAACTTACTAAGGAGATTAAACAACACAAATTTTACATCCGTATTTTGGGGTCATGCATTCTACCAAAGTTTATTTCTGCTTCTGTTTAATGGGAAAACCCTAAAGGGAATCTAGGTCTATGGTTTCATGTGAATCTCCACAACCTTTATGGAGAAAAGGTTATGTGCAGGTTAGAAGCATTACCATAGGGTGAATATTAATACTTTTCTGATTAAACTAGTGCTGAAGAGATAAATTAATATGACTCTCAGAGAAAAGACAATACAAGCTTTAAAATAAAAAAATGAAATATATTTACCAGTTTTCTCCTATAAAAGAACATTCAGCATGGGAAGCAAAATATGTTCAGGGCAGACTATTAGAATCATATAGTACCTAAAGAAAAAGTACTGAATGTAAAATTTCAACCCATGTAACAATGAATTAAGTTTTCATGTCAAGGTAATAAAAGTAGAATAATAATTTCAAAAGCACATTTTCACTAAAAAACAAAGTAATTGCAACTCTTACTAAACTATGCTAAAACATTCTTTCAAATTATCAAAGGGCTATTTGGATCAGTGAATTCTGATGTTAGTTATGATATTTTGATATGTGTATGTCTGGAGACCAAGAACAAAGAACAGCTTCTCTCTTCCAGGTCTTATTTATATAACTTATTTAAAACTCAGTCTACCAAATTTTTCAAGTATCATATCATAATTTGACAACCAACAGGTAAGTAACATGTATTTTCAATTATATTAAGGGGTGTCTTCAATTTTCTTTGTAAATTAGTGTCATATTTCACTATTTACATATAATTATTGTAAAACCACCCACACTTTCGTACGCTGTGCAAATAATTACACGTTCTATAACAGGCTTCCAAATGATGCATACATTTAGCAATCATAGCTAAATTTTAATGATTATAAGTGACAGATGTCTGTAGCTTGCAATCATTTTAACATGACATTTTCAATTATTATAGCTATATTGATGAAAGAAGATGAAGGCGCTCTCAGATGCCAAAGCCCATTATTTCAACTTTATATACAGCTGTCAAGGCCTAATAATTCCAAAGGGAGACAACTGTTCTGGAATAAAAATGCATAGGGAAGGTCCTCTTGGCAATTCAAAAGTGAATGTGATCTTGTGAATATAAATGATAAAGCGATGAGTCCAGATCTGGCTTTTCACTTTTAGTTCTCCTTGAAAATGGTTCTATAAGCTGAAAGTGAAGGAATAATGCTTATTAAAGCTTAACAATCTATTTAATAAATATATGACTTAGAATATGTAATTGAGAGTTTTCTGAGTGGAAATTATTTCTGCTTTCCTTTTGTCTAACACCCTCCCTCAGCAATGTGCAGTCTTCCTTGATTCATTTTTGGAAGGGGGTGATTTTTAAACAGCATCTTGCTTGAATCCTTGATATTTCATAGAATTCTCTTTGTAACCAGTACAATTCTGACTTACTGGAGAGCATCAGAAACCACCCCCTTTACAAATTATGCTAAAAATCATCAAACATACTTTAATCCATATTCTCTGTTATTTAGAATCATATTTGTTCTTAGTAAACATTACACATACACATAGCACATACTGACCCTGTCTTATCCCCTCTTGCCTCCCCTACTACCCTTTAGTGTAGATCTCTCTCTTTCTCTCTCATTCATATGTATATATATATATATATATATATATATATATATATATATTCATTTTTTGTAACCCATTGAGTTTAACCAGGGCTGTCTGTGTGATCATAGGTTTGACACTGTCTTTTGAAGCCCTGTGAACTGAGCAGTGCGTAAACTCCTACAGTGATTTGCCCTCTCCCCAAAAATCTATCAATAGTTCAGTGGTAAAGGGGAGTGCCCCCCCTGAGCCTCTTTATTTATGATGGGTGGTTGGTAGGGCCAGTTCTGTGGGCACAGAGCAGATAATCACAGATGCTGTGAGTTAATGATTTCAATGGTTGTAAGAGTCTAGAGAAGGCCATTTCACAGACCTTCACAGCAATGCTTGCTCAGTTTTGGGGCAGGTCGGGTAAGTACCTTGCTTAGAGCTGAGTCTGTAGCCATCACTTTTTCTCAGCATCTTGGGGAGCCATGAGTTTCTTCATTTACCACTGCTCATTGTAAGGAGAGGATTCTTTGGTTAAGGTTTGGAGTTATATTTGCATAAGCCTGGATATCCAGAATGCAGTTGGGTACTATTTAGTTCAACAAGAGTAATAAGTCCCCATGAAATCCCAAGAATGGGTTTTTACCTGAGAATATAGAATCAGGGATATGTCTTCCACCATCTCCCCCATGGAGTGAATGTCAAATCCAAGCAAAGGGACATTAATCACTACCATAATAGTCAAGCCTCAATTACATAGGTCTTGTCTCATAGGTCTGGATCTAGTTCATAAGATTCATAGCTGGGCAAGAATGTGATGCTTTTTATTACCCAACAACCACTGTAGCACCCTTGGGTGATTTGAATTCTAGCCACCAAGAGGAAGTTTCTAGTTCAGTTCTAGCCTGAATTCACTATATCTTGCTAACAAGATATGGATTATCTTCTGCAACATGGCCTTACCCTCTGAGTCTTGTTGTGAACCAAGAAAACTGACAGGAGTCTTAATCATTTTTAGGGGCCAAGGTGATCCTTTACTAAATCTGTGCTGGTATCTCACTCCTGGGAGTGAACTCTGTTAAGTAACCACCGCTTCTAGGAACAGAACCGAACCATCATTCAGGGTAATTCCTCTCTGTCCCTCTTCTGTGTTTCTCATTTGGATGATAAGACAGAATGTCTCTATAGCTTATTTATAATCCTTTTGTCTTACTCCCCGCCTCCACCTTATACTCTGCACCCTCATCTTTCCAGTCTTCCCTCTGAGCTTACACCTTCCCACCATCTGCCATTTATTCTTTAGTTATATTTAAGTAGGTACATCATAGAGAAAAATAGGGCTCTTTGCTTTATCACCAAATACATTAAAACATTCACTAAATTTAAAAATCCAAAAAATAACAATATTAAGTAAAAATAATGTGGAGTTAGTGTTGGAAAAGTAGTAATTATTTTAAAATATTAACATCACTTTTCATTTTCTGTCTCATACTTGCCTAGTAATTTCCTTCCAAATATTTGTATGTAGTCATGGTATCTAACAAGCTATTGACCTGTCAGTGAAACTGATGCTTCCTTTTCAAATCTTGATCTTCCTCATAATATATATTTTGGATATAAATTATGCAAAATAAACTGTGTGTGAACAATTTGCATGAAGGTTACATTTTGATGTGGATTTTTGGAGGGCATAGTTGCTGGGGTTTTTTTTCCCCCTGTGCTTATAGTAATGAGCATGGCCTTCCTTGCAGAAGTTGGCCTGTGTCCCTCTGCCGTCTCAGATTCACATTCTTTCATCCTGTCTTGGTGACCACTGACATTCTTTCAACCTTTGTCTGTATATTACTTTGCATTTCCTGACCTTTCTATAAATGGTATTATACATAAGATACCATTTCCATTTAAGACTGTTAATCTGGTGTTTATTATTGAGAATGAAGTGTTAGAGAAATGATAAGAAGGAGTCTCTCCCTCTCTGTCTGTCTCATTGTCTCTTTGTCTGTCTGTCTCTCTCTCTCCCTCCCCACTCTACCCCCCTCTGTCACACACACACACACACACACACACACACACACACACACACACACACACCTATGGAATGAATAGGTGTATACAAAGGGCCACTGAATACCAAGGACAGTGTGTTTTCATGTCAGCATTTGTATCCTAAGAAATGTGAAAATATGGGTTTATTCATAATTTACAAATATGAACATCCTACATTTGAGGTTCACATTGTCCCATATTTGAAATAATCTGAAACATCTGGCCTCAATCAATACTTTTCAAAATAGATTTGATCTATATTATTCAACTGTATAGGAGTAAAGTATAATCTTGGCAAATATTTCCACAACATTACATACTGAAAAAATAAATTAAGAACCCAGAAAGTTGAACCACATACCTCAAGTGTTTTAGCTACATCACTGCATCATTGATTATATTTTAAAATGTATTTCAGCTAGCAATTGTAAAACCGCTTACTCCAGTAATTACATGTTGGTCATGATAAGTAACCATAAGGCAAAATTAATGTTATGGCCTACACCGTACCATGGCCTACACATGAAAATAGCCAGGCAGAACAGTATAAAGGTATCTAGGTTTCTGGTGGGAATAAAAACTGATTCTATGAATCCTGGCCAAAGTAACTCTTCCTAGCCACAAGATGCCAATAAGCTCTTCTGTCTACTACTAGCAAACAAGCCATCTTACCATTGGACTTGATTTGCAGCACAGTCCTAAAAAAAAAGCATGGTTAGAATAACATAAACAGAGAACTTTCCCAGAGGTTAGTTTAATTTCTACTGCTTCATACTAGACAGCTTTCTGCACCCAGGCTTGCATGTCCTCTTTCTGACTTGGAACTATATAAAACAGGAGCTCGGTGAGAAGAGGTTGGCACATTCTGGAGGTGCAGCTGCCTGGAAATGAGTTGACAGCATTTCAATAACTAACCGTAACAAACTTACGTTTTGCCAAACTGGACTTGTAGCAATGGTTCTTTGATCTTCCCAGTTCTTCATATTCTCCTCAGGAGGGTCAAACACTGGTCACAATAAAAAGACTATTCACATTCTTTGGTAATTGTAGGAGGGGTTGGTAAGATTTTTCACCTGAGAATTCATCCACTACTTTCTTTCACCAGCTAGAGAACATGAAATCTGGAAGGATGACTAAGGAGGGGAGTTCTAATCACGTGGCTGCCTTTGAGCAACCCAGACTTATGTAAGTATCCCTCATTCTTGTTCTTTATGTACGTCCAGTAAACTTATTGGTCCACCAATATAGGCATGAATGGTATCATTCTATGCTCTGCCAGCAGACTGTCTTAGGTGAACAGTTGTCCTTTTATATCACCAGAGCAAAAGTCACACATAGAAATCACATTTTCCAATAAATATTATGTTTTATAATCAAAACTCACTTCAAAACAACTAAAATACTAAGCATTACAAATATGTTATCTTTGAAGAAAATGGATAATACTCTGGAATAAAAGATGATTAAAATGTATTAGAAGAGTTGTGGGAACATTATGAAAATCCTCATGCATGTGTACTTATCCTGTGCTTTCTTGGGGAGAATATTATTTCTCAAAAACACTGACAAAATACTACCCAAGATGTACATTTTCCAAAAAAATGCCTAATACGAGAGTTGGCCTAAATTTAACCAAGCCAATTGTTTAAATTTTTTTTAAATTAGTATATTTGTCACGTCACTTCCTTGGTTGAATTCTAATCATGTTATGATTGGGTCATTTTCTGAATGAACTCATAAAGACAGTTCACGAGTTAGCCATTTAGCACTCTCTAAAGGAACCAGTGGGTTGACAAAGTGCTATGCTCTTTTGAGAGGTAGTACATAGTGCACTTGAAGCCATTATGACCTATAAACAAAAAGAAAAAGAAAGCCACTTAGATGTACTCCTCCAGAAAATTGGATACATACAGAGGTCAAGAGAGACTTCCCCTCACTCCCTCTGGTCTACGTAGCTTTTCTTCATGTCTCTCTCATAATTCGTTTTATTTTTCAATTTGACAGGAAGGAAAATGATTGGCTCACCATCTTTTCTTTCCACAGTTCCCTGACTTAGAAGACTGCAGCATCTGTTAAGCTGCAGGTCTGCACTGATTATTTCCTTCTTGGACATCAGTCCTTATTCCTCTTAAATTTGAACACAGCAAGCTTTCCAGAGATCCTGTAATTTATTGGTGTGAGTCGTTGAAAGATATTCCCAGCTTTACGTGTTCTAATGAGCACAATGGTCTATTCTAAGCATGCAAGACTGATGACGATAATAAGCTTGGCCACTCTGTTAGGCACAGAAGAGTTTGTGGTGATAGACATGGTGAACTGCACATTTAAAATAAATTGCTCTATTTGAAGCAAATAAGGCTGAAGTACTCACAATAGAATTTCCTACTTTCTTATTTAATAGAAATTGTTATTGAAAAATTCTTTAGATTATAATTTTAAAAAATGTGTATGTGTATCTGTGTGCACATTCTTGTGTATTCATGTTTACTTACTTGATACCTGTTTTTGTTGTATAAAGTTATACTACATTAAAGTTAATTTTTTTCTTTTTATTAGGACAAAAAGGGGTAAATGTTGAGGAATATTATTTTAAGGTGTGTTACATTTGTTTATGCTGTGGGACATTTGTTTAATGATATAAGGATGTGTCACATTCTTTTATGTTGCATTTGTTTAATTCTGTGAAACTGTGATACTGTGCCTGTCTAAAACACCTGATGGTCTAATAAAGAGCTAAACAGCGTATAGTGAGGCTTCAAGGAAAAGAGACTTGCTGAAAGCAGCTGCTGCCTGTAGACAG
>CABHPP010145914.1:0-27100 GCA_902168425.1 Peromyscus attwateri | reverse complement strand
CTAGAGTTAAATCTTAGTCCTATAGTGTTAATGCATATTAAAAATCACCCATGGGAGGCATCCCCTTTCTGAACAGAAACAGAGGCAGAGTGGATGGGGGAGGGAGCAGAGGGGAGGCAGGCGGAGAGAAAGGGGTGAGGGGAGGGAACAGGGGGAGGAAGGAGAAACTGTTGTCAAGATGTAAAATAAGTGAAAATTTTTAATTAATAAAAATTAAAAATCACATACATCTAAGAAGCATGGAAAAAATACCAGAAGCAAGTTTATTAAAATATCAGAAGTAGTTATATCTAAATAGACTGCTCATTATATTTTATTTTCTTATTTATACATTTCAGAATTTTTTAATATTTTCTATAAGGAATATATTTAACTTATACTATAAGAAAAATCACTCCCTTAAGACTAGTTTATTCAAGGTAATAGAACCAGATTACTAAATGTGAAAACAAATCTAGCTTCACTTTCAAAATTCATAGATAGATAGATAGATAGATAGATAGATAGATGATAGATAGATGATAGATAGATAGATAGATAGATAGATAGATAGATAGATAGGATAGGATCCCAGGCAACACTAAAGCAATAGCCTTTCTCTATATATGAATTTGTAAATGTAAAAATGTTGGAAGACAACAGTAAAGAAGTAAGCTTTATAATTTTAAAGTACTTTTGGTTTGCGAACCCCATTGAACTGTTACCTTTAAGTCTGGCCTCAGATAATTACCATGGCTCCAAGCTCTGGCTTAGTGGGTATGTGGTGATTCTTAGAGACAGCACCATGCCAAGGCTTCTTATCCCAGTACCTATTCTGGTCCAGAAGTAGAAAGCTCTTATTAGTTTTTCTTCACACCAGCTATCTGCTCCAGTACTATGTTGTCTGCTCCCTGGACTCTTTCATGCTTTTAGCTATGCGGGCTGAACTCACCTTCATCTCCTATCACTCCGTCTTCAAAGGTTTTAACTACTCCAATTACATCTGACTTGTTACTCATTCTAAAGCTCCCTCTCTCTTTCTTTCTCCTGTGTATATAGACTGTTTCACACTTAAAATCAGGACAAAATAAACATTTTTAAAAATACTATTTCAAAAGTGAAACATACAAGCTTTTAAGACTACAGTATTCTGAAAGAGTTAGCTGCAGTAAGAGCTTATGTTTGAGAGAGTCCACGATTCACCCTCATTTGAGATTAAATTCTTAACTTACAACGAAACTTAAAAAACTTATTTTTTTTTAAAAAGGCTATTCATGTTCCATTCATGTTCTATTTCAGTTTCCTGAGCCTCTTTCTTCTATCACGGGTGTTTTGAGATCCTAAATTCAAGAACTGGAATCATTCAAGTATGTCCAAAGAACATATTGTTAAAATACTCCAGGCTTACTATGGTTCTCTCTAATTTACAGAAATACTCAGATTTTTCTCTTTGCCTAGAGAACCAGATATGAATTCAAACCTTTTTATTTGTTACACACACACACACACACACACACACACACAAAGAACAAAGAGAGAGAGAACAAAATAAAATAAAATTAAAAACAAGAATCACTAACACCATAAAGTTCTCTTAAAAGTGTTTTGAAAAGTAAATTAATTTATTTTATAAAAGTATAATATTAATACTATCACTATTTATTTATCTTAATAATTAGTAAGAAAATCAGAAAACTGTTATAACAAAATAAATCCATGTAATCATATATAAATAAAAATAAATATAATAATATTTTAAACTTAAAATTAGTGTATCTGCAGGCAAAAACAGTTATATCTCATGGAATATAGTCAATTCTTGTACTGTGAATAAGAATTGTTAACATTATCCATAACTTTCTGCATTTTATAAAGCTTAAAATAATTTGAAAACTGTGGACTGCTTAGATAGCCAAAAATTTAATGATAATCAAGGGATTGCAAACTTTGGAACTATTTGCAAATTTTTTATAGAAACTTTCTTTGTAGTCTGTTCTTTCACCTTCAACCATGACACTGTTCTTTATATCTGGAAGTTTTGCATTCAGTAGATTTGGTCTGATGTAGGTCAGTTAGAGTCCTATTGATGCATACAGGCATCCTTATGTCTATATCTACAGGTGCACAATAGTAGACAATTGCTAAGCATCTCTAATGTGCTGTAGTTTGGGATATATCAAATGGAGTAGTCTATGATAGGCAGAAAAGCAAGATAAAGAAATACTTGACTATACAACATCTACACAATACGTATTGAGTATCCCCTTTCTTAAGCTCTTTCTAAATTTGCTAGTACCCAATGTCTGCTGAAAGCCTTTCATGACTAGATGCCCACATCCAAGAACTGTATATGTGGTACCATCATCATTTGGTAGTACAGCGTTGTAGACATTCAACCCAAACTAAATTAAGAACCCTAAAACCTTAAAAGTATCTAGTCATAGCTGAGGGAACACTAATGATTCTGAGTATAGAGGCAGGGAACACCTTAGCCATGCTATCAGTATGCTCAATTATATCCTGTTGAAATGAAAACAGATTCTTACAAAGATTTATGAATTTTTACAATTGATGGTTTCCTTTAAAATGAATGGATAGTTACATGGAATTTCAGAACCAACTCACATTGCTGAGATCTGATTTCATTTAAAACTATTTAATTTTATTTTACAAACATAATAAATGATAAATCATATTTTATAGCTTGAAATCAGATATGTTGATGGATTCAGATAACATAAAATTGACATAAAAATTTATTTCAAGCAAAAATTATAATAAAACTTTCATTAGTTCTTATGTCTCATTTATATAATTCACATTATGTAGGATTTGGTAAAATAGTATATGAATCCATGCAAATTTTGCCTAAGAATCCTAGAAATATAATTTCAGGCTATATGATAAATGTTTTTAACTCAAAGTATGATCACAAAATGGAGTTTTATGGTGGTAAGACACTGCATATAATACATAATTATATTGACAATATGTTTTATCTATTACTAATGTCATACAGAGAAGCAATAAGCCAAAGATAGGACCCAGACATCTGAATTTGTATAGCACTCCATGAGTTTGTGTAATATGGACCAGCAAATAATGGCCTAAAAGCTACTAGATATAAATAAAGTAATAATCTTTTGAGCAAAACTGCAAACATTTCAATTAATAAATTATGTTTACTAACTCTTGTGTTTATCCAATACAACACAAAAAGGCAGCTGGTATGATAAATATGTGTGGAAAAACAATATAAAAATTGAGAATTTTGTTTTCCTAAGTTAAAAATTACTAGAAGTTTCTCTAAGAAGTCCTCCTCTCTCATATTCTGTCTCTCTCTCCTTTACACTCTTTCTCAGAATCAAGAATAAATATTCATTATTTCAAAGGTCCAACAGGGGAATTTTTAATGTAGCTTTATCTACACAGATTAGTGTGGAAATATTTTTCCCAATTCACTACATTAAATTCAGTATAGACAAGCCAAAAAAAAATTTAAGTAATGCCATGGGAGATTTCACATTTTAAACATAGTCTTGAGGTACTATGTAACAGTAAGTCAAGAAACTTTAAAATATAAAAATACAAAATTTAAAAGAGTTGTAATAGTAATTCAGTTCTTTTAATAATGCAGAAATATTTTTTACAATTTGTCGTGATAAGGATATAATGATGACCTTAACTATGCTTAGCAATTACTTTAGCTCTGAGTCACTTCTGCTGCTTTCTGTATGATATTTTCCCTTAAATAATCAAGAATGTAATGAAATTAACACAATGGGTAAAAATTATTCAGAGAAAACACAAAACTTATGCTATCTATACAGGTTATACGAAATTTTTTTAAAGATTTATTTATTTATTTATGTATATAACATGTATGACTGCAGGCCAGTAGAGAGCACCAGATCTCATTACAGATGGTTGTGAGCCACCATGTGGTTGCTGGGAATTGAATTCAGGACCTCTGGAAGAGCAGTCAGTGCTCTTAACCTCTGAGTCATCACTCCAGCCTGAAATGTTTTTTAAACACTCTTTCATTTCCTAGCTAACGGCACTATTTAGTAACATAAAATTTAGAAAAATTCACAAATATATTAAAACCTTTCTAATCTTGTTTTCAGAAGTTTCTTAGCTAATAGGGATAAATTACCTAATATTTTGTGCTTTATTATATGTTTTCATATTCCAGAACAAATGACTACTGTCTTTAGAGCTGATCTAAGAAGGTCTGAAGAGTCAAACTTGTTTTCATTCTGTCATGTGTTCTACACATCATCATTTTCTTAAAATGAACAAGGAAATATTGGAAGACACTCCCAGTTTTCAATAATATAAATGCAAATGGTTATAACTCATCCACTTTAAAGCTCTTAATTCCTCAAAAAGTACAAAAATTAAGAAGAGTTTAATTGAATACATTTTAATATGTATTCAAATACATATTTATCTCCAGGAAATTGATCAATCACTTAATTGTAAGTAAGATTATTCATATTTTGTGAAATTTTATGCTGTTTTAAATATCTTCAAAGCAACAAAAACAGGATACAAGCTGGAGGAATGACCTAAATAAAACGTCCATATATCCAGACCTTCATTGTCCATTTAAGTCTTTCACATGTTTTCTTACTGTTCAATACACCATTGCATTGTGTTCTTGTAAGGATGAGATTTCTTATTATAAACCAAAGGATAAAAAGCAAATAGATAACTAGTTACAAAATGTAAAATAACATACATTTTTATGTTTGAAAGTTTGTTTCCAGCTAAGAACACATAGTAAGTACTGACATTTTTTCCCATAACATTAACTCTTCCATCTCTCCACCTCTTCTCTCCTTACTTTCTACTTTTAGGATACTGTAGAAGAGAAAGAAAGAAGACACAAAATGCACTGATAGTCTCTAGAGTGGAAATCTGCTTTGTTTAGGGAGTAAATGTTTGTTTTGTTATTGTGTATAACAATGTGAATTTTGTTAAAGTAGAACCAAAAGTTACGATGAGATTTCAAATTGCTTCACAATTATAGCTCAGTTCAAAGAAATGCAGTCTATATAAAAGTAGATTAACCTCATGAATTATTAAGATCTATGTCTCAGCTTGGTGTAGGGTCCTGTAATGTACAGTGAGAGACTGTCAAAGAAAAATCAATCTACAAAAAATAAGACAAACAGAGCAACAAGTTCAAAGTCTAAAGAATACTCACTATTACACAGTTTCATTTTATTAATGGAACAAATGAATCTATAAATCATAGTCATACCTTACAAAATTTACCATAATGTTCAGAAAAACATAAGAGATTGAACTATAATAAAGACATAAATATACAAGCTGCGAAGTTCAGTCTGTTTATCCATTATTGATTAAAATGGAATTTACATGTTCCTATAAAAAATCTTGAAATGAAATACAAAAGCTAATAAAAAATCTCAAAATTTTCATCATGTGATTGTGATACATTTTCTTTCAAATATATATCTGCTGCTATTCCAATCAAACTCAGGATAGAGAGTTACATCATAATGTTACTGCTTAATTCAGAAATCTGCAGGTAAATAAGACATAAGGTTCACGATAAAATGAGATTTGCTAGAGGGAATTCCTGAACTCAGTGTAACAATGTCTTCCCCATTAAGGTACAGTCAAGTGAGTACTGTATTAATCTTTACAGAAAGTTCAGTTGTCATCAAAGAATAAAAAAAGGTACTATCAACTGTATTAATACCAGGAACAATTTGGTAGCATTAGAAGATACTAAGTTTAATATCATGCGTCTGTCAGTGCTCACTGTTTCATATCATTAAAAACCGAGAATTTCAGGTGCCTTTCAGTTTGAACCTAAAACTTTAAGTAACTATGTTCTCCTTTGGTAGCAATAATATAAATATATTCTGATTATTGTATTTTATTGATGAAAATATTTAAAATAATTTGGTTGGGCAATAAATGAAAGTCAAGTCACAAATATCAATGATTTTCCTGTCACCTTACTTCCATGCATTTAAATTTATACTTTAAAATGAAATATAAGTGCTTTATGGTTATATGTGATGGCTTCTTTTTGGTCTCATATATGACTGTTTCTTGGAACAGAATATCTTGACAAACAACAGTATTTTAAAATGTTGCACACTCCATAGCATTTTCTCCTAAACCTGTTATCATCTGAAATGTGCCTCTGAGAGGTAAAGAGGGGCACTTGGCATTGTGGAAAAAAAAATTAAAAAAGGATTCTGTACTTAACACTTAGAATCAGAGACACTCCTGTTGAGATGCCCCCTTATAAAAGATGAATAATCGAAGAAAAAGAAGCTGTCAAAATAGGAGGGTGGCAATGAGAGGGATTGGGAGAGGACACCTGGAAAGGCCTGCAGAGAGGAAAAAGGGGGAGAAAGGTAATATAACCTATTTCAATTAAAAATATTTTTAAAAAGAGGGTTTACAAATGTTTTGTTTCATCTTAACAGATTCTAGAACAGTAGTACTTTCTAAAATATAATAGTTACTGAAACAGGTTGATATACACCATCCCATACCTCCCCCGCAACACCACCTTTTGACCAGAAGCAGAATATTAACAGATATTTATTATCTCATAGTTTTGAAGACTTCAAGTTCAAAACACTCAAAGTATTGGCAGGACTGATTTCTCCTGAGGCTATGGAGGAAGGATCGTGTTCTAGGCATTCCCTATTAACGAGGCCAAGAACCTGAGACTATACAGGTCATGGTCTCTAGGGGAAAACCTACCACTATTATTCTGCTAAATGAGCATAATAATAAAATGACTCCTAATGACAAGTCCTCTACATATAGAGCAGTGCTTCCTCAGCCTACATCAGATATGTTTCTTTTTTCAGCAGGTAATGTTTAACACAGAGACCCAAACTACACAATATGCAGATACCCTGAAGCACTCAATCTTAAATGGGATATATATCAACCCTTTCCTCAAGAAATAAGGGTCTATGTAGAAGAAGCAGAAATATCATAATTGCCAGAAGTAGTAGATGACTCCAGGAGAGTAAGTCTTTTCCAGAAATACCATGGCTGTTGCATATATGAACTCACAAAGAATGTGACATCATGTACAGGACCTGCATAATGTCAAACCAGACAAAAAGACAGCGTGGAGATGGGTAAATGGGCACCAATTCCCAATGGAGATATTTTAAAAGTCTTAAGTCTAAACAAAAGCTCAGAAAAAATATGCACTCTGATGTAGTTTTCATTGTGTCATAAATTTCTGTTCATGACTTTTTACAATAGTAAACAAAAAAGATTTGAATTATGCAAAAGGCAAGGAAAAGGAATATATATATATATATATATATATATATATCAGATAGTATGTGTGCTCAAACCTAAAGTAAATCTTCCTTGAAGGAAAAATATTGGGCCATGGTAGCCTTCAGCATAGTAATTTATACTCAAAAATTTATGAGTTCCTTACTAACTGTATTTATTTGGTGAAAAAAATCCATACCTATTGTAAGAGCCTTTATATTAACTCTTGTTTAATAAATAAAAAAGAAAAACACATCAATACATAGTGATATCAACCAGGGTCTGTGTAAATATATTTTTATAAAATCCATGCTTTTTAAGTTCAATAAAAATTTCATAGCATAAAATTGTGGGATTCTTTTTCTTGTGTCAATTTCAATACAGTGAGGTAATATTCTGGAAATAATTTTTATCAAGAATTCTTATTTAAAGAAGACTTTTTCCTCTTCAAGAACCAGGTAAGTCATTCATTACCTTAGTTACCTTAATAAAAGGACATATCATCAGAAAGAAGAGAAAAGCAGATCAAACAATAAATTCTCAGAGAGGTTTTTTTAAACTAGGTTTTGAGAAAGCCAGGATTCTTGAATAAGAAATAAAAGAATTATGGTGTAGGCATCTTTTAAAGTAATGAACAAATTTTAATATCTTTTTTGAATTTTTCTTTATCCTGCCATCTAAATTTAGCTGAGGAGAGAATTATTTCAACTCTGGAGTAAGAGGGGTGTTTTTGAAGAACAAAGAATTCAGGCTCATATGCTGGATAATTACAGATGAGAAACTTCCTAGGTCTTGTCATCTATGTCCTTCTAATTCTAAAGGTAAGGTACTTGAGATTGAGTTTGAAGAACTAACTGTGACTCTTAAATCATAAACATATTTTATGTCAGAAACTTTGAAAAGCTGTCTTGTTACATAGAGCATCCTCCATAACATTGATTGACTTAATTAATTTCTTAAATTAACTATAGCTTTGTCATATTTCAATGTTTCCTTCCGGGACACATGATAAAATGTTCAATACCCTTCATAAGCAGTGGGAGTCATCGCCCAGTTGTTAAAGAGTCAAGTAAAAAAGAGTGTAAATATTTATAAAGCATCAAGCATAAGAACTCAGAAATGACATATTTATTAAATTTTTAAATTCTTAAAGGAGAGTCTCTTACATGTGAGATCAACATCTTGCAAAAATAATTTTATTTTCTGGAAAGTAGATTGTAAATTAAAACAAGTAAGGTCTGAGAATACAACAAAGTGATAGAATGAGTGCTTAGCATCCCCCATGGCCTTGTGATCAAGTTCTTGAACCAATCTAA
The DNA here is from genome assembly GCA_902168425.1 of Peromyscus attwateri. Taxonomy (NCBI): domain Eukaryota; kingdom Metazoa; phylum Chordata; class Mammalia; order Rodentia; family Cricetidae; genus Peromyscus; species Peromyscus attwateri. The sequence goes on along the minus strand of CABHPP010145914.1, from coordinate 18,509 downwards.
ACTAAAAAAAATGAGGCAATATTAATATCAAACAATTTTCACGAGATGGCTACAGAAAATGCAAAAAGAAATCAATATTAATCTTAGAAATACTTATTAAGAAACTTAAAAAATACAGACCTCTATATATGTACCAAGCTTTACATTTTAAATGTGCCCATGTGCATTATCTTAATTTTTGAGATGACTCCACATCATACATGCCATTTTCTTCTTAGATTATATGATAAAGAAGTTCATTATCTATGGAAGTTGTTCACCAACAGTGAATGTGGAATAAGAATTAATTTCTATTACTATGGACATTTCTACCCATGTGCTAGACACTAGAAAACATACTGACGCCCTTTCCTGTCCTTTTCTAATTGGTACCACACTACCAAGATGGCATCTTTCTGAGAATATAAGGGAAAATTATCAAGAATAAACAGTATAACATGACCAGTGCCAAACCACTGAGAAAAGATTAACAAGTTAGACCACAGTCCCATTCTACTGTATGGTTTCTGGAGAGTATCAGAGAGTCTGAGCCCATTGTTGCTGTAGTTGCTAGGGTCAGAGCCTGGGTACTGGAAACTCTATCAATTTAAGCAAAACTACAAGTATGAGTTTTCTGGGAAAATTATAATTCTGTGTGGTTCATTTTCTCAATGTTGTTCTCCTTTGCAGTATGGTTACACTATTGTATACTCTTATCTAATGTCTAATTTGACAAATTTGTCAGACTTCCCACCTAAAGTGTGTTAGTTTGTAAAAAGGGACTCTAAAATCGTCCTACTAGTGTATTATTCCAGGTATTTCTACCCATTAATTCCCGTAAAAGTCTTCATTAAAATTGAGCACAGACTTTAAGTCCATGTTTTAATGAAATCATAGGCTACCTGGATAATAGGACCCCAAGAAAGACACGGGGATCGCCCAATGACAGAGAAATGGATGAGATCTACATGAACAATCTGGACGTGAGTGGGGGTAATGAGCGAGGGGCGAGAGAAAGAGAACTTGGGGAAGCAGGAGATCCCAACTGGATCAAGAACAGAGAGGGAACATAAGGAATGTTCATGATAAATGAAGACCACATGAGAATAGGAAGAAGCAAAGTGCTGGAGAGGCCCACAGAAATCCACAAAGATGCCCCCACAATAAACTGCTGGCAATAGTCGAGAAATAGCCCGATTTGACCTACCCTGGTGATAAGATGGCCAAACACCCTAATTGTCGTGCTAGAAACCCCATCCAGTAACAGAGGGAACTAGATGCAGATATCCATGGTCAGGCCCTGGGTGGAGCTCCGGGAGTCCAATAGGCAAGAAGGAGGAGGGTTTATGTGATCAAGAGTTGTTGGGACCAGGGATGGATGGAATACAGGGACAAATGGCCAAACGAATAGAAACACATGAACTGTGAACCAATGGCTGAGGGGCCCCCAACTGGATCAGGCCCTTTGAATGGATGAGACAGTTGATTGGCTTGATCTGTTTAAGAGGCATACAGGCATTTGAACCGGGCCCTGTGCTCAGTACATGAATTGACTGTTTGAAACCTGGGTCTTAGTAGAGACCCTAGGCTCAGCCTGGGAGGAGGGAACTAGACCTGCCTGGGCTGACTCCACCAGGGCGATCTCAATCCCCGGGGGAGTCTATGCCCTTGAGGAGATGGAAATGGGGGGTGGGCCGGGGGGAGGGGGGCGAGCCGGGGGGAGGGGGGCGGGACGGGAGGAGGGAGAAAGGGGGAATTTATGGCTGATATGTAAAGTTGAATTATATTGTAAAATAAAATAAAATAAATTCAAAAAAAAAAGATTTCTGTTTAAAGAACCTCCCTTGTTTTAGAGCAAATACCATTTTGTGTGAAATTGCTTTTAGTATATCTGCAAACAATCACATCATAATGGTTCAGGCAAAATATTATTTCTTAATTATTGTTAGCTCTACACATAATACTCACCTAAAACACATTATTCATTCATCCATCTAAGCATCTATTTAATATGCCATTGTAAAGTAAATATCGTGCTACTTTTTACTACATTTCAGATTACCCCAAACATAGCAGCTGAAAATAACACATTCATTAGTTCACAGACAGCATTTTTAGTGGGTCACTGGATGATTCTGACTCAGCCTTGTACTAAAGAACTGGATTGAGGTATTATGTTGGGCTGCATAACTTCCAGACACCAGGGAGAGATTCTGTTTCTTTGGTTAATGGTCAGTTAGCAGACCTCACAGTGTCTCTTCTGAGTTTACTCATGTGGGTCTTTCCACATATTTATCTTATATGGGATTTTCCTCTAGAAGAGTGTAATTGAAAAGAAAATAAGGGAATACTCAGACCAAAAGCCATTCTCCTTCACATAGTATAGCCTTTAAAATGGCATCCCATCACCTTTGCTGTATTCTAATTTGGAAAATAATCACAAAGGACAGTCTATATTTAAGAAGGTAGACATCAGGAGAGGCCACATTGCTGTAAGTCTTGGTCTATGACCTAGCTATTGTGTGCCTCTCCCTCTATTCCACAAACCCAAGAAATTTTTAGTGACTTAACAATGGATTTGAATGCCCCAACTACAGAGGAACTTTGGGTGACTGTCCAGGCAGTCAGATGTCTCTGTCATTTCTAACATTTTGGAAGTTGCTTGAAATGAACTTCCTGTTTACTCAAATAATATCTTTCTGGGGTCTCTGATGAAGTTAAAGACTAGATAGTTATAATTATAGTTTTCCTCGGTTATGTTATAAGGTAAATTAGATATGAAACTTTAGATTCACAATATAGGATAGATGATAGAGTATGTTCTTTAATTTTGCCAAATACAAATAGACTAGATGTTCTAACTGTAATTCCTGCTTGATAACTATTTTGTTTTATGTAACTTTACTATATTAAAATTAAAAACCTTCCTTTTTGATTAGACAGAAAAGGGGAAGTACTTTGGGATGGTCTTTCTGTATGCGGTGAATATGTGTTGCTACCATTGGTTAGTAAAGAAGCTGCTCTGGCCTATGGCAAGATAGGCTTTAGCCAGGCAAGAAATCTATGGAAAGATACAGAGAGCAAAAGCATAGAGTCAGGGAGACGCTAGCCCAAGGAGCAACATGCCAGCAGATTGGTAATACCACAGCCATAACACAAAAACATAGATTAATAGAAATGGGTTAATTTAAGATGAAAGAGCTAGCTAGCAAGAAGCCTGAGCCATAGACCAAACAGTTTGTAATTAATGTAAGCCTCAGTGTATTTATTTGGAACTGCACAGCTGCAGGACACAGGACAACTTCAGGCTACAGGGTATAAAGTCAGTAAGTAGCTGAGTGGAGGGAATAGCCAGATGACTGGGATGGGGGCTTTGAAACATGTAGCACAGACTTATGAATAGGGACTCAGGAAGCCTGGAGATCCACATGGGCTTTGATGTTCAAACACAGATACATGTCAGTGTAGCCATGTGTCTGTGTTCAAACACAGATACATGTCAGTGTAGCCATGTGTCTTTTCTACCAGATGTGAGGGATATGACTCCTTTTGGTAGATGGAAACTGGTTTCATAAGGTCCTGAGGAATGCTGGCTTTTATTTAACTACCAGAAATCCTATAACCAGATTGAGCTCGTTTTTGAATGTTTGGACATCCTGAGATCTAACTTTTATAAAGAGATATTTCATTTAAAGCTGTTCTTTTCTCATCTATAAAATGATAAAAACTATAGTACCCTCACATGTGCCCTTGTATGGATTAAAATCATATACTTTATGTGCTTGTAAATGTTTTCCATTTTTGAAGTACATTATTTAGTAGTATGGTACGTATTCAATAAATGATAAAAAGAACACCTCTTAAAAGTATGTTAGACAATAAGATTGAGGGGACAGAAAAACATCATGTTCATGCTTATCTTTATTAGTTATGTTTCCAAGGAGGCTCCCCAAAGAAAACACTGCTCTTTGCTTTAAAGTTGAAAATCTTGGAGGTTTTAATGGACATTAGAAAAGGATGTGTAGCCAGGCAATGGAGGCACACGCCTTTAATCCCAGCACTCAGGAGGCAGAGGGAGGTGGATCTCTACAAATTTGAAGCCAATCTTGTCTACAGAATGAGTTTCAGGACAGCTATCACTACACAGAGAAACCAAAAAAAAAAAAAAAAAAGAAAAAAAAAAAAAAAAAAAAAAAAAAAAAAGAAAAAAAAAGAAAGAAAAAAAGGAAACAAAAAGGATGTGTAAAGGCCTCCTTTTGCCATTATGTCAAAAATTGAGACTTTGCATCCTATTAGATCTCCCGATCCCTGTGGTTGTCATATGGGAACTAGAAGTTGGCTCTAGATAGCCTGACGATGTGGAGTCTGGAGGGGGAGGAAAATAATATTAAAGTTTCTGATGTATACATTTTAATTGATTGACTAAAATGCAACAGAGTCTTCTCAAGCATTGAAAATTATCCCAGGCAAGCTTTAAAACAGTGAGTTTGTCACTGTATACCTTGCAGCTGATTTTGAAGAGTGTGATAAGAAACAAGAGAATTAATTTACTGCAGTTGTTTCCTCATTTTTTTTTCTGAAATTATGATGGTGAAGCTTTGTTTCATGTAGAAAGGTATTCTGGAAAAAAAGGAGTGATCGGTGACATAGCCCAGTGACCCAAGTTCTATCCTCAAGATCCACATGATGGAAGCAAAGAACCAACTCCCACAATTGTCCCAGAATTCCACATGTGTGCTAAGGCATATGCACCCTCCTCTCACAGATACATACACATAAATAAATAATATGTAACAAAAGACTGAAAATAATTTATTTTATTTTGCTTAAATAATATAATAATAGAAAACAATTACGTTGGTAGGTAATTATAAATATGATAAATTAATCAAATCACCAGTTAATATGATGAGCTTCTTGAGAAATGTATCTTATAATTAAAAGCATAAATTTTAAAATTTGCTTAAACTTGTCAAACAACTCACTGTGAATAACATAATAGATCTAAATGTTTTTAGTGAATTTTATCATGTGCCTACACAATTCTCCCCAAAATAATTTTCCTTCAGATAAATGACCCAAATTTCAATCATATTTTTTCTATAATAATTGGTCCTTAATAAAATCCATTTGCTTTGAATTACTATACCAATCGAATCAGAAGAAAAATAATCTTTATCATAGAATTACCCAAGCTTTGGGTTGTAATCAACTAAATATTTTTGAATGTAAAAATTCAAATTAAACTGAACCTTGAATAAGAGATGAGCTATATCTGAGTATTGATTGACTGCTCACACAAATCAGGTAAACCAGCTCTGATACAGAATATCACAATGTCACACTTATGTGACTTGGAGTTTTAGCTACTTTCATAGATATTGGGACTTAAAAAATATTTGTTGAAATTATGAAATATGATATTGCATGGATTATTCTTAATCATTGATCATGTAGCAAATTGAGTCTCTAGTCAAAATGTGATTGCTTATTACTTTTAATATTATTGTGAATATTCATACTTGAAACACTGATTTTTTTTAAAAAACAATAAAACTTTCCATTTTATTGAAAAGATGATAGAAATGAGCAAGAAACAAATCATTTAGATTTATCCCATTAAATAAAGTATATAATGAAATTCCTTCATTATATGAAACTATATATTAAAAAAAGGTGATTAACCATAATTTTTCTTGAAATCTTGTAAGATCCCATTTGTTCTGTTCTTCCTGTTTTGAATGGTTATTAAATATCAATAGTTAATAAAATATAATCAATATATGTTGTCTTATTCCTATTATATATGTCTTCTGGTATGAGTTTTCACAGGTTTTGGCTTTCATACAACACTGAGTTATCGACGGCATTCTTTTATTTCTTGATTCTCTTTTAGTGTTGATAGCAGTAGTCTTCATTTCATTTCTGACATTGATTTTTATTCCCCTCATTCTTTCTCCCCTGTCCACTCTCTGTCTTCTTAGAATGTGATGTTTCATAGATTTTCGACTTGATTAAACTGAAGGGAAGAATAAACAACAACCACTGGGTAATCAGTAAATGTTGGGGAATGTCTTTGAGGAAAGGTCAAGAGAGAGTAGATCATTAGATTCACTTAACGAGTGGATTAATATCATGACAGATTAGTGAAGTGATGGATGGCATTGTCAGCTGTTCTGAGAGTTGAGGAGTGACAGCCTAGTTTGAAGAAGTAGCTTGTTGGGGTTATGTCTTGGGGGTATAACTTTCTCTGTATTCTTATCTTCTTTGCTCTGCGTCCTGTCCACCATGAACTAACCTTATTATCATTGTTTTATTTTATTCAACCATGCCCTCCCACCACAATGGAACTAAAAGCATCTGCAAAATAAATAATGCCCACACCTATATAATAAAGTATTTTGGCCATACTAATTCAGGCAGACTAGATTTTGGTTTTGCTTTTCTCTAGTTATTTCCTACTTTCAACTTTGTTGATTTCTGATTTTTAAAGAAAAATTGAGACAATTATCACACTATTTCCCTTTCCCTTTCCTCCCTCCAAACTCTCCCGTGTACCATCCACTTGCTCTCTTTCAAATTCATGACTTGCTTTTTGCTTTAATTATTGTCACATGTATCTTTAGAAAAATATATTTTATTAATTCTTTGAGTAATTCATATAAGTATACAGTGTACTTTGATCACTCCCAACTTCTTGGAATTTACTCTCATTTTCTTTGGATTTGGTTTGCTCTTGTAGAGTTCAAAAGTACTTGATATTCAACATGTCTAATATATGCCTTCATTGATATAAATTTCCTTTAATAGGGTTTTAATTACATATTTTGATTTAAGTCTATACATTTTGACATTTTGTATTCTTATTTTCCTTGTACAGAGTTGTGACTGATAAAATTGAGCTTATAATACCACCTTTATTATTATTTTATTGACTTAATTTTTCTCCTAATATTTATTTCCAATCATTTTATCCTTACATTTCTTGAAGAGTTTCATGTGATATTTGAGGTTTTGCCTCTCTTTTCTTAGCATACAAGTATTTTCCTCTTGCTCTTTATATTGATTGATTATATTATATTACACCTTTTCTTTTCTGTCTCTGAAAATCAGTTGATCTATCTATCTATCATCTATCTATCTATCTATCTATCTATCTATCTATCTATCTATCTCTATCTACCTACCTATCTGTCTATCTATCTATCTATCTATCTATCTATTTACTACCTATCTACTATCTATCTATCTTACATTTTGGAGTGATGCTTAGTGTTTATAATATACATATACAACTAATAAAATTCTACTTTCAAATAGCATTATCTATTTTTTGAGTATTGTGCATTCCCCATAACATAAAAATAACCTTTCCATTTGCCCTTTGTTTCTATTTCCATGATTTTTAATTTCCACAATAAATATAAATGAATGTATACATATAAAATTGATACATTGACTTTAGTGAATGACTCTTTTAGTGAATACACTTGAAAGGAAGTTAGGATTAAAAGATAGTAGGAAAATCGTGCATCAAATTAAAAACTTGCTTCGCCAGTGATCTGAATGAGAGAATAAAAAATTACATAGCTATTGGAACATGCAAAGAACACTCAAAACAAATCATGCACAGACAATGGAACTTCTCACCAAAGATGTTGGTGGATAAAATGAAAAGATGTTCATCATCATTTGTCAGGAGGACAGCACAAACAGAATCCTGGTGCAATATCAGAACACACATGCCAAAATCACTAAAAGAAAAAGTAGATTACAATGCAAAATGTTGATAAGAATATTGAAAAAGTAGATCCTAACCAGTGCTTGTTGGCATGTAAAAAGTTACTAACAGTCCATAAAATACCTGCATTTCTTTTAAGCACTAGACATAAGTTTACTGAATTCTTAAGTAATTAGGTCTCAGTAATAGCATCCTGGCGTATTTATCTCAGAAAGTTAGTAATTTATGTCCACATAAACAACTACTGCTCATTTTTACAGTTAACTTCATTACTATTACACATAAAGTAGAAATAACAAAAATGTCCTTTGATAATTGATTGTATACATAAACTGTGGCACACATATATCATGGATTTCCATTCATCAGTATAAAATGAACCATTGATATATGCAACCACATGGTTAGTTATCTAGGCCCAAAAGAGATTTTTTTTTTTTAAAGGACATTGCCAAGGTGACAAAAGAATTATACTAGTGGCTCCCATGGGTTAAAAGACAGTGAAAATGAGGATTTGACTGATAAAGACTAGCCCCAAGAGGTCTTTGTGTCAATGCAGTAGTTCTGCATTTTAACATGAATCTGCATGGATCAGAAGATGCCATATAACTATAACTGCACACATCAATGCCCAATTCATGGTTTTAATTTTAATGATAATTAAAGAAGCCATAATTTTGAAACACCTAGGTAGAATAAATAACACCTCCTCATAATATCTTTATACATTCTCTCAAGTCTGAAATTATTCAAGAACATTTTTAATGAAAATAGTTTTAATTCAATATACTCTGGTTATGATTTCAGATACTTCCCACTTCCTGACACAGCCAAATCCATACCCTTTGTTTCTATTTTCAATAGATAATAATATGTATCTAAAATAATAATAATGATAACAATGATAAAAATAATACAGTAAAATTAGATAAAATAAAAAACAAATAAACCAGAATAGGACAAAACAAACAGAAGAGAAAAGTCCAAAGAACACACTCAAGAAACACTATAGGCACAGAGACACACATGTTTACACACACAGAAATCCATTAAAAACAGACCAGAAACCATAACAAAGGACCTGTTTAAAAAAGAGAAAAAAAAAAAAGCAAAATAAATAAATAAATAAATAAAAACCTGAGAAAGTGTTGCAAGCCTAAGAACTTCAAGAATATTTTTAAGTTACTGAAAAAAGATAAGAATCTCTAATTTATCACCTGAAAAAACCTTGTCAAACTTCTGAAAAAAAAAAAAAACCAAAAACGTCCTTCTAAAGAACAAGCCAGTAATGACAGTGATTCATCAACTGTGGTTTATAACACACCGAATTAGGAGCAATAAAATCTAATATGAATTTTGTATTGCACAGTGTGATAGTGTAGTATGTTAAATCAAATTTTATATGATTGGTTATTTTACAATCCAATTTTAGGCAATATTCACAATGCACTGAGGCTTACAATATTTCAGGCAAATTATAGTCACCATTTTATTGCCTGTATTTTACATATAACTGAACAATCCAAGAGGCTACATAAATTTTTGTAGAATAGAATACAAATCTGAGGCACATTTAGAAGACTTAATTCAATTCTTTGTTAAATCATAGTCACTGTTAGTTTCCACATGGAAAACCATACACAAATTTTGTGTTTATCTTATATAAGTCAGTCATATGTGATGACATGAAATAGATCCTTTATATAACATTACTGGAAAATATTGCCCCAAAACTCCAAAGTTGGGAAATGTAGCTAACTCTCATGTTAAGCAGCTTTAGGACTGGGATTAGGTTGGCTTTCTTCTTTCTGCTGAAGGTGCTCATCTCCACTATGCTGTGATTAGACTTCAATGAGAAAGTTGAGCTTGGCTCCAGCTGACTGCCTATAAAGACAATGACAACCTGTAACTTCTCCGAAATCCCTGATATATTCCTCACTCCAGCAAATGCTCAAAGAGCAGACTTGGAAACCTCCTTACTAGGGAGCCTAGCAATCTTCTGCGGAATGATGATAATTTTATCACTTTCTTTTTTTGTATTCTCAGAAAAAAAAATTCTCAGATTGATGATAATTAGTTTTTGGAGGGCCTGGCGGTGGTGGCTCCGCCTTTAATCCCAGCACTCAGGGGCAGAGCCAATCTCTTTGAGTTCGAGGCCAGCCTGGTCTACAGCGCAAGATACAGGACAGACACCAAAACTACACAGAGAAACCCTGTCTCGAAAAAACAAAAAACAAACAAACAAAAATTAGTCTTTGGAAAAAATAATTACTAACATTTAGAAAATGAGATTGGTTTACTATAACATGCATTAGATATTCATTTTTATGGTGAACTGCCAAAGCAAAAGTCCATCTCAGATACTTCTAACTTCTGAATGTGAATGTCTTTCATATTGTATAACTCAGATCATCTGATCAGTTTAACCTATGTCATTTTTTTTTTTTTTTGTTTTTTCGAGACAGGGTTTCTCTGTGTAGCTTTGCACCTTTTCCTGGAACTCACTTGGTAGCCCAGGCTGGCCTCAAACTCACAGAGATCAGCCTGCCTCTGCCTCCCAAGTGCTGGGATTAAAGGCGTACACCACCAACGCCCGGCCCTATGTCATTTTTTTTAACAAACCACAAGTCCAGCCTTCGAATTCGTCATCTTTATATTTTTGGTTGTGAGCCTAGCCTTTAACGGCTGAGCCATCTCTCCAGCCCTCGTCATCTTTAAACCTAACCTTGATATTAAGAATATTCTTAACCACTTCTCACATAGTGATGCTGTACATATAAATGCTCCACGAATAAACCTCTTACAATTTTTTGCCCTTTGCATATTATAGTCTTTTAATTCTAGTCATATCAAGCTGCCGATTTCTGTTATTTTGACTTTGGTGTTTTCATCATCTAATCTCTGACTACATATTATATTTTTCAAATTCATCCTTGTGGTCTTCCAAAAATTTTCTAGCATATCAGGATTGTTAGTTTATTGTGAAACTATTTTTTTTCCTCAACCAACCAGATGTTGCTTGGATTTGTTGTTCATTTATTCAGTGCCCATATAACTCTGTATCCCATTCATCAGAAATACCTTCAACATTCATCCTTTGTCTTTCTTTTCCTTACAATAACTCAAGGAATTCAGCAATACAAATAATTCATATATTCACAACTTCAGTTATTGAGTATATAGTTTACTATTTTAGTGGTAGTTACATAATTGATAACTTGTTTCATTAAAATTCATCAAGTCTGCAAAACTCTTTAATTCTATGCCTCATTTTTAATTGATTTTTATTTCTTGATTTTTCTTTTACTGTGCTGTGGGATGTTCTGTATGGCAAATGTGTTGCTAATAAAACACTGATTGGCCAGTGGCTAGGCAGGAAGTATAGGCGGGACTAACAGAGAGAATAAAAAGAACAGGAAGGCAGAGGGAGTCACTGCCTGCCAGCCGCCGCCAGGACAAGCAGCATGTAAAGATGCCGCCGGTAAGCCACGAGCCATGTGGCAAGGTACAGATTTATGGAAATGGATTAATTTAAGCTATAAGAACAGTTAGCAAGAAGCCTGCCACAGCCATACAGTTTGTAAGCAATAGAAGTCTCTGTGTTTACTTGGTTGGGTCTGAGCAGCTGTGGGACTGGCAGGTGAAAGAGATTTATCCTGACCGTATTTTAGATACTTCTCTCAGGTATGTATCTGGTAATGATTTTTTTCCCATTCTATCACCTTGAGTATCCTTTCTTACAAGTCGGTGATTATTTTATGTGTCATTGGTTATCATTCTGTCCAATTTCAGACTCCATAATAATCCCCTCATAAACTCCCTACCATTTCCCTCTTTAGTATAAACTGTAAGAGGGCATCATCTACATAGTTTCTTCCTTTATAATTCAGGGTTTATCCAGTTTCTCCAGAATACATTACAGTTAGATATGCCTGCAAAAATATAGATTTGCATTTACTCCCATTGTTTCAATGACATCAAGTTAATATATGTTTATATATGTATAAATTACCTTCCCTACAAAAACCTTTTGCAAGTTTCATTTCTATCCTATAAAGGATTTTGAAGATTCAATTACTAATCTTCTGTTGCACTTTATTCCCTCCAACTGTCATCCCCACATACTTTCAAAAGAGACAATATTTTAATTTCCTTCAAATTCTCCACCTCCAGTATTAATTCATGATATTATTTTTCTTTATTTATTTTACTATCTCTTCACTGAAACTCCACTATAGAAATCATCAGAAATTTTGTAATTGGAAATTTAATGAAAAGTTTTCTCTATCCAACCACAGTATTGTCTTAGACTTCTAGACTTGTTATTTGCTTTCTGTGGTTCCTTGTTTTTGGCATGCTCTTAGTGCATTTCCCATATTATTATGTATAAAACACTAGTGTTTCATAAGAGTTTCTTTTGGACTTTTATGTTTTGATGACATCATAATTATATAAATGAGATAATCAGAGAGATAATCAAATTATTTTTGATTATCTCATTATACCTCTATGGTCCAAATTACAATCTACTTGTTGGTGACTCAAACATCAGAGGTCTTTTCTTTTTACTGAAATTTTTCCATGGAAGAGACTTAATATATTATTAAAATTTGTATCTTCAGTGAGTTTATTTCAGTGGCTAAGACAATGACACAGAATTCTATACCCTGGGCTTAATTAAAAGATTTTTCTATTCCCTGTTATATGAAGTTAGGCATATTACTTACCTATATTTGAATTTCTTCATTTCTTAATGTGAGTGAAAACAATAGCTCTCTAATAATGCTGTTGAAAGAATATTTTTTTCATTTTTATTTATTTATTTTTTTTCTACTATCAGCTTGATACAGTACAAATTCTCATCCTAATAGTGAAATGTTTCACTGAGGCTTACTCAGTGATTGAGTAATACCAAAACTTATTATAAGCTGCAGTCATCCTAGGGTCCCCCTTGCTATGCAGCCTACCTGGTTCACTGGGTTGCAGTCTAATTGTTCTTTGCTTTATATCTAGTATCTACTTATGAGTGAGTACATACCATGTTTGTCCTTCTGGGTTTAGGTTACCTCACTCAGGATGATATTTTCTAGTTCCATCCATTTGCCTGCAAATTTCACGCTGTCATTGTTTTTCTCTGCTGAGTAGTACTCCATTGTGTATATGTACCACATTTTCTTAATCCATTCTACAGTCGATGGGCTTCTAGGTTGTTTCCAGGTTCTGGCTATTACAAATAGTGCTGCTATGAACATAGTTGAGCACGTATCTTTGTGGTATGATTGAGCATTCCTTGGGTATATGCCCAAGAGTGGTATGGCTGGGTCTTGAAACTGAGAAGCTTTTGTAGGGCAAAAGACACGGTCAATAAGACAGCCTACAGAATAGGAAAAGACCTTCACCAACCCCACATCTGACAGAGGATTGATCTCCAAAGTATATAAAGAACTCAAGAAACTAGACATCAAAATATTGAACAATCCAGGTCCTTCTGGCTTTCAAAGTCTCCATTGAGAAATTGGTTGTTATTCTGATGGGTTTGCCTTTATAAGTCACTTGGCCTTTTTCCTTTGCTGCTCTTAATATTCTTTCTTTATTCTGTATGTTTAGTTGTTTAATTATTATGTGGTGAGGAGATGGGAATGGGGGGTGGGCTGGGGGGAGGGCGGAGGGGGGCAAGTGGGAGGAGGGAGGACAGGGGAATCCATGGCTGGTATGTAAAATTAAATTAAATTAGAAAATAAAAAAATACTGAACAATCCAATTAAAAACATGGGCTAAAGAGCTAAACAGAGATTTCTCAAAAGAAGAATCTCAAATGGCTGAAAGACATTTAAAGAAATGCTCAACATCCTTAATCATCAGAGAAATGTGAATCAAAACGACTCTGAGATACCACCTTACACCTGTCAGAATGGCTAAGATCAAAAACACTAATGACAGTCTATGTTGGAGAGGATGTGGAGCAAAGGGAACACTCCTCCACTGTTGATAGGAGTGCAAACTTGTACAACCACTGTGGAAATCAGTATGGCAGTTTCTCAGAAAATTGGGAATCTATCTACCTCAAGACCCAGAAAGAATATATTAATATATGCATAACACTAAGACTAATATCTGGCTACTAACTCTTCAATAAATATTAGCTTTTGCTAATGCTGCCAGGGAAGAAAACAAAATATGATTCATATTCCTACAATATTCGTATAAGTTCCTTCTGCAGACAGTAATTAGTTTAAAGACTCAATACTTATAAACATGTGGGAGAATGGGTCAGGAGTGTTCTGAGGAGAAATTCTACAAGATGCCCAGTGTAAGACAGTAGGGACACTTTAAAGCATAGACTTTTCCTAGGTTCATACTGAATCTAAGTATTGAGAACATACTAATACTATCATTGAACTATCTCTTGATAGCCAAGAAACTTGAAGTTGGACACTCTGACTCCAATCCTAGGATTAGGAATAAATGTGAAGATGCTGCTTCTGCACATACTACATTGTGGAAAATTGGGCATTTCAAGCTATCTCAGAGAAGTCCCATTATTTTCACAATGATTAGTTTCAGATATTGAAAAGTAGAGAAGAAAAGTGAATTTGATATTGCCCCTCTCAAATAGAACATAATTATATCTAACTACTAAAATTGAATTCTTACTATGCTGCAATGCATGTTTCTGTGCATGGAGAATATAGAAATGATCTAGATGATAGGAGAGATATATCAGTAAAATCTTGATAATTATGGTAACAGTTTCCTTCAATGTTGATTATTTAGTCCTGTCTGGCATTATTGTTGGTCTACTTTAATGATAACTATTAAGTATAATATCTGCCTTGACCAGACAATGCTGAGCAAATCTATGGAATGTAGCTACACTTCTAAAATCGGTCATGACCTTTAGCTTTTTAAATATTCATTATAAGAACTTATGGTCATTGTATTATGGCAACTGATAATTACTTAAAGCTTGTTATTCTTCCTCTATAGCTTGACTTTAGAGAAAATGACCCTATGCTTTCCCATTTGCTCTTTCCTAAAAGTCTATTGTCCCCACACTTTTCAGTACTTCTTCACCATGGAACCTGATTTTAATTGTGTATGTTCTTAATTCTAGTAATAATTATATACGATTCCAGGCTAGTCTTGGCATTACCTCAATTCTTAGCTACTACTTCATTCATTCTCCAGAGCTTCTTCACAGATAATTCACAACTACATAAAACCAGTAGACTTAAGAATGTAATGTTACAAAAAGATGTTAGATGCAAAATACCACTTTGAGAAGGGCTACATTGACAGGAAGTAAAGAGCTGTTGGCATCTACCTGCTATCAGAATATGGATTTTGTTTACTCAGAATGGTAGGATGAGAACAAAATAGACTTCAGGAGCAGCAAATGTTCTGTTCCATGGTTAAGGCCTGAAAACATGGTAGGTCTATCAAAAATCCTTGTTGCTCTAAGACTTCGGCAGCCTTTGGGGCAAATAATTATTACTATTTCAGTTGTTAGAGAGGGACACTGTGGTCCAGAAAGCCTGATATGTTGTGAAAGTTAAAAGTTACTTATGAGCATAGCTAAGACTGGATCCACATCATCTGCCTCCAGGTTCCAGAAACAAAATCACTCAGAGCAGTGATATAAACCTGGCAAGCAGAGCTCTGCAGAACTCAATAAAGGAGTTCTGGGCTTTTCAAATAACCCATAATGTCATTGTGGAAGGTTTGCCTATGCCTTTTTATTCCATCTTTATTGCAAATGCTTTACTTAGATTCTAATCACAGAATTTAATTCATAAAGGTGAAAGGAAAATAAAATGCACACAAAGACTGTGTTCCAACTAGCCAGCATTTCAAATAAAATAGAAAAGTATTTACATAAAGCATTATATTATCACATTAATATAAAATACATTGTAAGACTCAAATTGTTAAAATAACAATTTTACTTGGAAATCTTAAATAACTGCTACAGATTCCCATATTTATATCAACTTTAATAACATGTGTCACTATGTGACTACTAGGTATGATGAGCAAATTTTTATGCATAACTTTCATGAATATAAAAATAAGAAAGTACTACTTCTGAGAACAAAATTTATTACACACATTTAATTGCATATCATGTATCAACATAAATTAGAAATAAACTACTGGATGACTTTATTTGTTTAAATGCTAGGGATTGAATCTAAAGTCTCAGACACGCTAAGCATATATTCTACCACTGAGTTGTCTTTGCAACCCCTGAAATGTTTTATATGTATATTTAAGACAAACATGTAGAGTGAACATATCCTTCAAACAAATAAACTGAATTAACTGAAAAAAACACCAAAGTGATAGGCCATAAAATAAATTTCGTAGACTAATATATGATTTAATCTAACTGAATGACTTTCAACTATTCATCACTAACATGGGAAAAGAAACATTTTGCTAACATACATCTGCAGTGAGTCCTTTTGCTGATATCCTGCATGAAAGGATTATAAATATTATGAAAGCTTCAAAACATCTAAATATTCAGAACATATGGATAACCCAGGGTCCGGGGATTTCACTATGTCCAGCATGGGATATCTGAGGGAAAAAAATCTACATACACTATACTCTTATGTCTGTTAACTTTATTCCTCTAAGATAAAACTATCTGCACAGCTACAACTCTGTCAGGCATTCAGGGCAGGAATAACTCTGGATGCACCAAGCTCCTTATCTGACTACTGTATTTCTCTGGGGTGAAATCCTGTCTCCATAGCTTCAGTTCCGTCCTGACATTCAGTTCTTCTTTGTCCTCTCTTTTACTGTTCCCTCAAAGTCCTGCTAACAGCTAAGTTCTTATGCTTCCTGCTTCATCTTCATCCTCTGTTTCTTCTCCGTCCATCTCTACTTGCTCTCTACTCCTGGCTCAAGAGTTCTGCCTTACCATCTACATTACCTCTGTGTTCTTCTCTTCTCCCTGGTCATGCCATTCTGTCTGTCTCTACAGAAATGTCTGTTCCTTCTCCCCCTGACCACATGGTTCTCTGCCTCCTCGGGAATGTTGCTCCACCCAACCTTCCACCTTGACATGTAAAAACCTCTTTTGTTCTCAGTCAGTTGCTCTAGAGAGCCACTAGGCCTCAAGGCAAGGGGATGGTCTGAGCTTCATTTGCACAAGAAGCAAAGCTATGTATCTCCAGCCCACTTGTCTCCTAGGCTCAGTGAGGGAATTAGTTACCTAGAAATTCAGCAGGTCTGAGGAGCTGAGCTGTTAGGCAAATGGTCTGGAAATATTTGGGCACCTAAGAATTTCACAGCAGAAGACAGCTGAAATATTTAAAGCTGGATAACACCAAATATTCATAATAAATGGCTTACCTTTTGACAGACCCTTGGCCAGTCAAAGTATAGCTTTAATACACAGCTGAATCTGTATAATATTTTCTTGTGGCCCATCGCAAGAACACCCAAAAAAAACCTAAAATGAATAATGTGGGTAATATCAGCACATGCACTATTGAACCATTGGTTTGAATATTTATTTGATATTAATTATGACATATTGAATCATTATAAAATATAGCTTCCTATGTAGTTGCTCTTATATTGCAAGGGTATTCACAATCATTCTAAATTAACAAAATGATGTTAAATTAATTTTAGTACATATGGAAACACAAAAGAATCAAGATAATTAAAACAATCCTGAACAATAAAACAATAACAAAAAAATACAGAAGATATCACCATCCTAGATATCAAGTAAAGTAATACTATAGAGCAAATGTAATCAAAACAGCATTATACTGCCTAAAACAAACAAACTGACCAATGGAATAAACTTGAAGACCCACAAACAAGCCCACAATTCTAAAGCCACCTGATTTTTGACAAATAAACCAATAATATACAATGGAGAAAAATGACCATCTTCAACATACAGTACTGGTAAAACTAGATAGTTACATGTAGGGGAATGAAACTAGATCCTTATCTCTCATCCTCAACAAAACTCAATTTCATTGTATCAAGGAACTCAACATAAGACCTAGTGCCATGACTCTGATAAAAAAAGAAAGCAGGGAATGTTTTTGAAGTTATTAGAACAGGAAATAACTTTGTAAACCTGACCCCAATAAAGTACATATTAAGACTAACCATTGAAAAATAGAACATCATTAAACAAAAAGTTTCTGTACAGCAAAATATATTATCCAGTGAGTAAAGAAGCAGGCTAAAAAATTGGAAAAAGTATTCACCAGCTCTACATCTGACAGTCAGTATCCGGAACATATTAAAAACTATATTAAAAATCCTGCAAAGCAACAATTTTATTTTTTAAAAATAGGGCATGGAACTAAACTAAGAGTTCTTAAATGATAAAATATAAATGACTGAGAGATATTTAAAAATATGTCTAATGTCCTTAGATACAGGGAAATGAAAATGAAAACTATTCTGAGATTTCATCTAAACCTAGTCAAAATGGTTAAGATAAAGAACAACATTTTCGCTTCTGGACAAAGGTGAGTGCCCGCCCTCACCCTAGATCCATTCCCTGAGCGCCAGTCACCCCTGGTAAGACCTGCACACCTTGGCCCCAAGTTCTGGCCAGCGGGCAGGTTCCCTTCTACCCCCACCCCTACCGGGAAGGGTCCCCTTCTCCAAGATCCCCTGCAGTCTCCAAGCCCTGCCCCCAAGTCCAGCACCCCCAGAGACCCCCGCCACTTCCTGAGACTTAGAGACCGGCCCCCAGCTCCCATCCTGCCCCAGACGGACTTCCCTTCTGGACAAACCTCCCATC
>CABHPP010145913.1:0-70730 GCA_902168425.1 Peromyscus attwateri | reverse complement strand
TTTTGACTTGAAACAATCTCTAACATCTTCCTTTGGAATGACTTTTTGTAATATAGATTTATTACATACATTACTCAATCTTTATTTCAAATATCTCACTATATTTAGAAAACATTATCTGTTATAAAGATGTGTATGCAAGAGTTCATATAAAAATAATGTATAATGCCATAGTAAAATGTTACCAACTCCAAAGTAGCAACTGTCACTGTCACTGTTTTGTGATATATAAATTTGTACACTTTTGTCTAAATAGACATCCTAGGAATTGATTTTGCTGAAATGAAATTAGCCGTATGCTTAAATATACAGTAGCAGAAGATCAGAGTTATTCGAATATGGTAAGAGGATAAATAACATCATACATACCTCACATGAAATGAAAAACAAATATTCAGAAACTGCACTGTGGCCTCAGCATATGTGGTGGCTTCAACGAGATGTTTTCCTGATAAGCTTGTGGTCTCTTGCTCCCTGGCTTTTTTTTTTTTTATAATCCCTGTGGAGATTATAGAAATTTTGGGAGGTGGAGCATTGCTGGGGAAAATATAAATTTTTATGGGCTTGGAGAATTTATAATCTCACCTTGTTTTCCTCTCTATGTTTTCTCTGTGTACATAAAAACGTAACCAACCAGGTCCTGACTCCTGAAGCCACCACACACCTTCGCTGCCCTGAGGACTCTCTTCTGGAACCTTACGGTAAATAAACCCTCTCTTCCTCAAGTTGCTTTTGGTTGTTGTATTTTATCACAACAACATAATACAACTAATACATCATAAGAAGTGTGTGTTAGATAAAATAAAAATCTGATGCAGGATGATATTTAGAACATAACACAGTGAATGTGTTTTTGTACTGACAGATGGATTACAAGTACATAAAGTTTTTGATTCATGCAATATACATAAAGTATTAAGATATCCATAGGGTTATGACATTTATGAGTAAAAAGGAAATATATACACACATATGGGCATGTGCATATTTATATACCTGCATATATATATATATGTATATATATGTGTGTGTGTGTGTGTATGTGTGTGTGTGTGTGTGTGTGTGTGTGTGTGTGTGTTACTACCATTGCCAAATAAACTCAAGAACTACTGATGGGAGAAAGACTCACCTTGACTTATGGTTTCAGGGAGTCTCAGTCCTTCATTGCAGAAGGCAGATAGAGCAGCTCAGTGAGATGGGTAAGAGCAAGGGGCTGAGAAGAACAGTCCATGGCAGACCAGGAAGCATCATCTAGCAGGCCCAGGGCAAGGTGGTCCATGCTGTCATCAAAGACCTGTTTCCAGGTCATATTCTGCCAATTAGACACCAGTCTCTAAACATCTCATAATCTTCCCAAATGTCTTCATTGTCTGTACTGTAATGCAATTGCTCAAAACATGAACCTTTTAAGGAATTTCAGGTTTAAATGATAAGAATATTCCCTTTACAGGACAAAATACAGGAAATGTTGAATTATTTAATTTTCCCATTATGATTCTAACATTTGAAAAATAAAAATATTTAGAAAGTGAAAACCATACAATTAGTAGGAAATATTTATGAATATAGTAACTTGGTGAGGAAGAACTTTAAACTGAAATCACAGGAAAAATTATAAATTTTTCCTTTATTTGACTGCACAAATTAATACTAATGAGATCACACATACAAGTGGAGACAGTGGTAACAGCACAACAGACAGGAAAGCATATTTAATAAGAAATGTCAGGAGATTTAGATTATTAATATTCAGTTGCCTTTCCTCTCTGCCATTCAAATAAGTACTTGTTAACTACACCAAAACTAATTTGGGAATGGGTAGTTAGTGAGGAAGATGAAAGCACCACAACCAAATGGAATATTCACACTTTAAAGACAACACCCAAGAAGGGATGTGCTTTTAGAAATTTCAACTAGAGAAAATAATTGTACAAATGCACACACACACATTTCAGCTAGAAAGTATCAATGTCAACATTTTTATACATCAGTAAATTGTCATAAATCTCATGTTTTATGTATATATATATATATATATATACATATATATCACAAGATAGCTATTGGTTAGCTATTAAAATGAGGAAATAGTGAAGACTTACTGGAGTTGCACTTGCGTTATGGGTCTTCATATTTTATCTGTTGTGGTTTGAATAAAAAATGTCCCTCCATAGGCTCATGTGTTTGGACACTTGGTCCTCAATTGGTGGCACTGTTGGGGAGGTGGAGCCTCCCCTAAGGAAGTATGTCACCAGGGGTGGACTTGGAGTCTTTATAGTCTATTTCCCCTTCTGTCCTCTCTCTGTTTTGTGCTTGAGGTAGAAGATGCGAACTTTTAGCTTAACCATTCCTTTTGTATGTTACTGGGGTGATTGTGCTTTATCACAGCAACAGAAAGGCAACTAATACATACGAGGATATGGTATTTGTAAGCACTATTGAGAGAGCTAACATTAACCAGAACTTTTGACATGGAGCCAAGTGAGAGTAGCTGCTCGTTAAGACTCAGAGTCCTGCATATCTGTACCCCCCACTTTGCTATAACTCACATCCGATTCCATACATGTCTGCCAGGACCTCTAGCACAAGGTAATGATGAGATTGAAAAACTAAATGATAGGAAATGTGCTGGAGGCCTCAGAATTTCATAAAAATCATGTCAATAGTTAGGGTATAAAAAAGGATTTTTCCATAACCTGGCAACAAGCCAAAGAAATATAAGGAAATGTCCTGCTTGTTCCTTTTACACCCAAACTCCACTACCAGCAGGATGTAACGCCAAAGGGTACTCAGAGGGATGAAATCTGGCAGATGGATGTGTTTCATTGAAATTGAAATATGTACAACACAACATTGATACTTATTCAGAATTTCAGGGGGCAACTGCTCTGAGTTCCAAAAAGACTGATTCTGTAATCACACATTTGCTAGAAGTTATGGCTATCATGAGTATACCTGTGCATTTTAAAACCGACAATGCTCCAGCATATGTCTCTGGTAATATGAAATTGTTTTTTGCTTATTACAATATAAAGCATATTGAAGGTATAACACACAATCCTACAGGCCAAGCAGTTATAGAAAGATCAAATCAGACTGTAAAGGATATGATAAATAAACAAAAATGGGCAATAAAACATACAGAAAATGCAAAATGTCTGTATCATGTCAGAAAAGTCACATGATAAGGGACAGAAGAAAAACCAAAATTAAGGGACTATTCTATTTCCACTAGTCTCATAATTCTTTGGTTCTATTTTGACTCTTTAAAACTTTTCTTAAGGTATGAATATTATATAAAAAATTATAAGATTAATATATATATATATATATATATATATATATATATTTAAACTTTTGTCATGATATTAATGGTCATATAGAGTACTAACTTATTCTGGAAAAAAGGCTTCATCTAGTTGCCTGTACATGTTTTAATGTTTGAGTCTCTATCAATTTTCTGCAGGGAATCATGACCATGGTTAACAACAAATTTGAAAAAGATGATGGGCCCCCACAATGATTCTACATGGATGATGATAATACCTCTAAGCTGACAAACATCACCCAAAAATCAGCTTTGGATTACAAATTGCTCAAGACAAGTTTGAGATGACTAGCTACAATGATCCAGCCTCACAAGGAATTGAGACAGTCCCTGAATTTTTGCATTATGCAGAGATTGGACAACAAATGATACAGCCACCTCTCCCAGGACTTGACAATTAACCCAAAATTTTTCTTTTCAGGATCCACTAAAGATGACTTTGCCTAGAGACAGAAGAAAGTAATTTTACGAACACGATGCTCACATTCCTAAAACACAGGGTGCATAGTTTTTGGTCTTTCAATGTGTTTTAGATAATTATCTTTGTTTAGGATAGTTGGTCACAAGTTGTTATGGTCAGGAAAAAAGGCTAAACAAAGGAGATTAGATTAAGGGTTCTTGTAAGAAAAAAAAGGGTATATAGATAAGAGGTAGATTATTGAATGTACTCTGTAAAAAATACAAGATATAGAAATGATAGAATAAAGGGCAGATCATTGAATCTATTCTGAAAAGAAAAAAAAGAGAATATGGATATGATAAGATTAAATAGGTAGATTATTGAATCTACTTTTGAATGTAACTACTAGTTTTAAATATTTTACATTGGATTGGATTTTTGTATATTGCATATAAATTATACATATTGATACAAATTTGAGATTGATTTTGTTAGAAAATACTGTACATATACTTTTATTTTGTTCAAGGTATTGTACCTATACAGTTCATTTAACAATGTAATGTAATTTGCTAATCCTTGAAAGTTATTATTACCAACTAATTAGGATATAAAGAAATGTAAGCTAGGAATTAGTCATTACAATCGAACTTGTAGTCAGTCATACTAGGTATGTTTTCAAGGTCACGCATATATTTTAGGTAGATATATTTTAGGTAGACAGGTCATCTTCAAACACTTCAGAGATCTGCAGAATATGGCATTTAAGATGTTTTAATAACAGCTTTTTTTCTTTTTTATGACAATGAGGCATGTCTGCTCTTGACAGCACCAATCTACTTCAGAGAAGATGATGGGTGTTGAAGAAACTTACTTTCATTGTGGCAAATGTTAGTCACTGGACAAGAAAGTGCCCTTGCATCGACTGCTGACAGTATGCTGTCCAAAATGGACAAGCAGGACACAAAACAAAGGACTGCTTCACAAATGAGTCTGTCAAATATACTAAGCCTGTAGGCCGAAGATGATGCCCCGATGTTGCAGAGAAACCTCGGGT
Source organism: Peromyscus attwateri (assembly GCA_902168425.1). Lineage (NCBI taxonomy): Eukaryota > Metazoa > Chordata > Mammalia > Rodentia > Cricetidae > Peromyscus > Peromyscus attwateri. Next base: position 65,945 of record CABHPP010145913.1, on the reverse strand, counting down.
GACTCTCCAGGCAGCCAGCTGTTTCTGTCATTTCTCAAATTTTTTGGAAGTCACTTATTTGTACTTCCTCCTTACTCAGATAATATTATTTCCTCCTTGGGTCTTTGAGGGAGTTGAAGATTAGCTAGTTATAGTTATAGTTTTCCTTGTTAATAAATTCAGAAAAGAAACTCACTAAGAGGTGTAAAGTACATAAGTTTGAAAGACATCAAAAGATAGTTTTGGGTTGCTAATGCAAATTAGATAGAATTTCAATTAGACAAAACCCTTTGAATTCATAAAAATAGGATAGATAATGAAATATTTTCTCTGAATCTGTCAAATGCAAATGGACTAGATATTGTTGATATATTTATTGCCTATATATATTATATATAGTTACTGTACTTATTGTATATAGATTTTTTATATTAGTTATAACTTTTAAAATTTTAGACAAAAAGGGAGAAATGTGGTGATATTTTATTTGTGCACCCAAATAAAGCTTATTTGAGAATCAGAGGAAAAAGCCAGATACTATAGTAAACACAGTGGTCGGGCAGTGACAGCATACGCCCTTTTTCCTAGCATTCTGGAGGCAGGGATTCATCTCTGTGAGTTCAAGGCCATACTTGGAACAGAGCCAGGCATGGCGGCACATGCCTTTAATTCCAACAGTAGTCAACCATAGAGGTCTGGAGGGCTGTACAGACAGACAGGTAGTGATAGAGCAGGGCAGAAAAAGAAAAGTGATGTAGCTGGGCTGAGAGAGGAAGTAAGAGGGCAAGGCACAGAAAGGCATATAGGCATGGGTATACAGGAAGTAGCTCTTTTTCGCTGAGCATTTCCAGTGGTAAGAATGTGGCTGGTCTCTTTCTGCTTCCCTGATCTCTCAGTTTTTACCCCAATATCTGGCTCCAGGATTTTTATTAATAAGACCGTTTAGCAATTCGTCTTATACTTTGCCTTGGGGACCTGACCTCCAGCTTCTTAGGTCTCTTGCTCCAAAGCCATTTTGGGATAAAGAGATTTGCTTAGGAACTGATCTGTATTTCCATTAAATTCTGCATATCAACAGCACAGAGACAAACCCCAGCTGCAGGGTCTCAGGTGGCAGTGTCACCCACACAACAGGGTCACAGACCAGAGAGGCCAAGCAAGCCTACTTTCAGAAATCTAGGGATTTTTCCCTAGCACCAAGTTTCTCTTTTACCCCATAATGTCTCCCTCTGTCAACATATATCTTTCATTGTTCTTCCACTCCATCCCTCCCCTTGCTCAACCATCCCATTCCCTCATGTTCTCATCCCCCATCCCCTCCCCTCTATTCCCCTCCCCCTTCCCCAGTTTACTCATGGTGATCTCCTCTGTTTCCTCTTCCCATGGTGATCCATGTGTCCTTCTTAGGGTCCTCCTTGTTCCTAGCTTCTCTGGAGCTGTGGGTTGTAGTCTGCTTATCCTTTGCTTTACATCTAGTATCCACTTATGAGTGAGCACATACCATGTTTGTCTTTCTGAGTCTGGGTTACCTCACCCAGGATGATACTTTCTAGATCCATCCATTTGCCTACAAATTTCATGATGTCATTTTTTTTTAAACAGCTGAGTAACTAGGGAAATTCCCAGGAATCCACAAGGATGACCCCAGATTAGACTACTAGCAGTAGTGGAGAGGGTGCCTGAACTGGCCTACCCTGGTAATCAGATTGGTGAATACCCTAACTGTCATCATAGAGGCTTCATCCAGTAACTGATGGAAGCAGATGCAGAGATCCACAACCAAGCACCAGGCCAAGCTCCAGGACTCCAGTCAAAGACAGGGAAGAGGGATTATAAGAACAAGGGAGGTCAAGAGGACAATGTGGAAATCTATAGAGACAACTGAACCAAGCTCATAGGAATTCACAAACTTTAGACCAATAGCTGTGGAACCTGAATGGGACTAGACTAGGTTCTCTGCATAAGGGAGAGTTGTGTAGCTTGATCTGTTTGAGGGGCCCCTGGCAGTATGATTAGGATCTATCCCTGGTGCATAAACTGGCTTTCTGAATCCCATTATCTATGGTCAGACACCTTGCTTACCCTTGATACAGGCAAGGAGGGGTTTGGTCTTGCCTCAGCTGAATGTACCAGGCTTAGCTGTCCCCCCATGGGAGAACTTATCCTTTTGAAAGAGGGGATGAGGGGTGGGTGGGGGAAGTTGCGGGGGGTGGAGTAGGAGGAGGAATGAGAGGAGGATCTGTGGTTGGTATGTAAAATGAATTAAAAAATTTAAAAATAAAGAAATCTAGTGAAGGTAAAATTAAAGTAATTTATTTGCTACTTATTTTCAATTAATATTGTAGAAAGCACTTCAAATGGCAATGAGGGTGAGTCCTGTGGTCTTAACCACAGCATTGGTATTTCTTCTGTTGATGGGATTGCCAATGTTTATGTAATGCCATGTCTTAGCACATCATAGAACCCTGTTAACTATATAATCTTGTTGCTTTAATGACTGACTTTGTCTGGGTTTTCAATAGGTGGAAGATTAAATCAAGGCTGGTATGAGAGTTCAATGAAGAAGTGTATAAATGTATCGCCATTCTTGACCCATATATGTTTAGTGAACTGGGGGAATCTTGCCTCTTCCCCAGACTTCCTTGATGGAATTCTATCATTATGTTACATGACACTATGGGAGAAAGCACCATTCAAGATGCTTTCTTGAAGATATTATGGATGTTACCAAATTCACAATTAATACCAATGAACAAATGGATAGACAACAGGATGAGGTGATTGAGTGTCAACGGTGGTGATTACAGAAATGGCTGATTTTAAGATTCTACCCACTCAAACTTCCTTTTCAATCACTCAAATATTCATAAAATATCAGACACCAAGGGAGAGAGAGAGACTGGCTTATATGAGATGGGAGAATAAAGTAGGACTTCCACATGGTGCCAATTCTGTGCAAAGTGTTTTTACTTAGTTGACATTATTTTCCTTACTAAAACTACTGCATTCTAAATTTTACTCTTATAATAACAGATAAGCGTAGTCATTACAGTTGATCAAAGAAGATTTTCTGTAAAGCTAATGGAGACTATCACAGAAAATCACAACTAAATGCAATGCAGAGATGAACAGATCACGGGAAGCCAGCCTTAATGAATGCATCTCCATCAAATCTCATGCATCTCTGAATCAGGGAACATTGTATCAGAGGGGACAGAAAGATTTTAGGAGCTCGAATACCAGGAAGTCTGTTGGGGATGTGTTGTTGGACAGCACTATGCAACTCTAGCCCAATTCCAGTGTCCCCCTCTTCCCTTTCTACATCTTCTCTTTGTGGCTCATTGTGAAAAGAAAGTTTTCATCTCCCATGATTCACTGTCTCACCACATATCTGAAACAATAGGTCCAACCAACTGTATCTTGAAACAATGAAACCATTGACAGAAGCAATCATTTTCTCTTTGTAAGTTGATTATCTTAAGTACTTATTACAGTAATAGAAATCTGTCAATCTATAGAATATCTGTGGCTGTGAGAAATCACAAACTAAACTTTGCAATCCCCAAATCCATCAGTTTCTTTCCAGATTTTCATCTATAAAATTGGTCATAATATGCACAACATAGAAAAATGGAAGAGTACACTCATTCAGTCAGATGCATATCCACTTCTTATGCATTATACTTGCCCATCATTTCCACAGAGGGATCAGGTTTTCATTTAAGCTTTGGAAATTAAATTTGACTGCCATGTTTTCAGCTCTATCCTATCATTGTGAGTCATGACCCATGAAATAGATCATAATTCCAAAAGAAACCATACCATGTTTTTTAATATTATAATACTTACAAATGAAAATTTTGGATTGAAAACACTATTGAAAATAGTATACATGAGATGTGAGAGCACCTCCTCAGATATAATAATTATAAAAATAAAATGAAATATTGCTACATTAATCAGAATCATGTGAAATATTCATCAACCTAAGTTGATCGTATAATATTCATCTTCAGGAGGAGAAAAAGCCTCAGATACACAAAGTCAATATATTCAACAATGGAAAATGAATGGTATAAGTAGTTACTCTCAATAATAGAATCAATCAATGATTAATTGAATTTTGTGTAAGTATTATTAAGGTGGGTAGCATAAATTTTATTTCACAAATAACTCTAATTATTTTCTTGATAAAGATAAATTAAGATCACTAGCTCATTGTTTAATTTAAAAAAAGTGGAATTGACTGTCAACCTATGTAGGGAACATATTAAGATTTGAAGGACGTCAGTCCTTGTAACTAAGAATGTCTCCATCATCTTTATGCCATGTTACTAGAAGTCAGTGTTGGTTCACTTGTGGAGAAAACATTGAAGTTCTATAAAAAGTGCATTTGGCCTGAATATTATGATGCATTCATTCATAAAGCATAACATATTTTTCATTTTTATAGGAGAATAAGTATAATAGATAAGAAAATACTGATATGTTAAAAAGAGTCATTATTGCTGTTCAGAGGTTGACCTAAACTAGCACAATAGTGCAGAGTCCTAGTTAATCAAATATAGCACGAGGGGTAGAAAAAAAAACCTCTTTAAATAATGATTTCCTTGAGAATTTAATCTTACGTGGGTATGAATTGCAGTGTAACCAGTAGGGAAAACACAGTGTATCTTTTATTTATTCCCTTTCTTCTGTCCTCCCCTCTCCCTGCTCCCACCTCTTTGTCTTAAACTCAATATCCCACTCCACCTCTGGAGTACAGAGATTATAGCTATAACCAATCACACCCAGCTTCATTTTTCTTTATATTGTGTTTTTTTTAAAAAAAAAAACACTTTCCCCTTGTATATGAGTCTACAGGTCCCAAGGACAAGACCCCTGCAGGATACAAATTGGTTTTCTGCCTGAATGCATTCTCTCACAGATAAATGGAAACAAGAATTGAGATCCAGCCAAATGAACAGGGTAGTTCATGTCCTGTGCTTCAGGACAGGTGGTTCCAAAGTCAGAACCACCAGTGAAGAGAGTAAGAAATGCTCATTGTTTTACCACGGAGTTTCAAGGAATGACACCCATGTGGCCAATGTCACATTTACCTGCAACATCAAAAGAAGTACAGAGATGAATTTTTTTCTCAGTTTTCAGAAGGCTGCAGTGTAAGCTTGGCACAGCAGGTTGCTTTGCACCCATGGTGCTAATGGATTTCAGGTACTCAAGTATTTACTTCTCTGACAAGCACACTTTAAGAGATTGCACGGCATTACTCATGTTGCTTGGTTCTAGGAGTAAGCTACGGGTGAACAGAAATTTTAGACATATTTTTAGTTTTAAAACATATTTACTGGTATTTAACCACTTTACAGATAAAAATGGTCTTGGTTATTATCAAAAGATTTTTCATATATGAAGATAGTGTCAAAATGAATTCCCAATGGAGTGAAATTGCAGCAGTCACGTGTTGCATAACTACTAAAAAATTAAACCACAGCACCTTTAAATTTTCTTTTATATGAGAAAGAAAACAACTATTGACAAAGTAATTCATACAAGTATAAATAACTGAAAATACAATGAAATATGAAATTAAAATGGTCACGTTCAGATAAATACATATTCAGGAAATGATTTTGTATTTCTGTAGGACTTTAAAATCAGCATGTCACTCACATCCATTCCATGTGCAGCCTCACACTCTGAATTTGCAGTAGGGAAAAGAAAGTGTTCTTACTGAATTGAAAGAATATTCTTGCAAATTAACACACAACTATCTCATAAAAGATTTTAAGGTTCATCAACAGCACTATCCATCAACCACTTCCAAAGTAAGACCATTGCTCACTGCAATAACTGGTAGTTTATTCCTTTGTAGTGAAGATTTGATCATAGAACATGACTCTACATTCTATTTCAAGAACAGAATGAAATATTAGTGCATTACCTTGGAGGGGCTAGCAATACCCCACTTAAGCACGCAACCTTCACTAAATTGCAATGGTAGAAATAGCAAGGAATAATAGGAGTTGGGCTTGAGCATTTTATTAGTATTTTTGTGGTATTCACATTGACAGCAGAACCACCCCCACCCCAAGTGGCACATCTATTTGCCCCACTGGCGTGAAGTTGTAATGTCTAATAGAAGTGAAAAGTGTGTCAGTTCGCCCAGATGTAGCAGAGAAAAACTCTGACATGTCCTTGTTCAGAAGGCAGAAATAAATATTTGCTTCGACTATGGCAACCTCTTTAGAGATTGTAAATCCCTCAGCTATTTTATTTTGTCCCGCAACATAGGTTTTGCTCCGTTCTTTCTTTATAAAATAAAACCCATCTTCCAGGCTGTCTTCTAAATGGCTTTTCCAATTCATTTAAATGACACTCCCACATCTATTACTCCAACCCTATTATGACAGTCTGTTTGTAGCCTATTTATTATATGACACCGTGTCTCTCTAAAAGTGAAATGATCAAAGAAAAGGGGACAGGATTTGCTTCTTGTTTGATTTCTACTTTTATACCATAGAGTATAATCCCTGCAGGCTGTAGTGTGGTATTATGCATGGATAATTTTTCAGAAACGAAGTCTTCCATTTCCACTGGAGTCTGTTAATAATCCATAATTGAAGTGAAAGACTAACTACCCATCTACCATGTGGCATATTACCCCAGGAACCAATGCCTATTTCAAATTGCTATTTAAGTTGCTTAAAAATCGTTATGTTTAGTCTTTCAAACATGTCCAAACTACCTAAGTGCTACTGTAAGCACAAACTGTAGCAATTGGCAGCCAAATATGCATACAGTTTAATTTTTTTTATCAATCATAGAACATTTTTATAAGCTAAGTATGATCTCAACTAAATAGCCATACATACATTATTGGAAGAAGAATCTTTTGTCACCTTTACTTCTGCATGATTTCCAAATTGAAAGCCAAACAGCATGCTTTGTCATAATTCAGAATGTAGCTAATTTATACAGTATTTATAGTCTTTTAAAAACAATTTTGTGCAAACAATCTGACCTGAAGTCATTCTCTAGGATGTATCAGTAACTTAAAACTCTGTAGAAAAAAAAAAATCAACTTTGGTTTTTAAAATGGGCAATAAACTTATTAAGATGTCTCTCAAAAGAATACATGCAAATGGCTAAGAGGTAGGTAAGAACACATTCAAGTTCCCTTCTCATCAGGGAAATGCACACAGACACCAAAAGTGATATTGCTTCACCTCAGTAAGAAATGACATTGTCAGAAGAACTAAGCAAGTGCTGGTGAGGATGATGAATAAAAGAAATCTCAGTGCATTATTTAGCGGACATGTCAATTAGTGTAGCCATTGTGGAACACAGTGTTCAGAACCCTCAAAGTTTAAAAACAGAATTAAGATATGGTAGGACAATCTCAGTATTGCTTAAATATCCAAAGGCTATGAAATGAGAGTGTTAAACAGACATCCCCACTCCAATGTTCACCGTGGTTCTATTCACTATAGGCAAGAAATATTAAGAACCCAAGGAATTGCCTCCAGTATCTGTGAGAATAAAACCCATCATAGTCCATGGTATCATTTGAATGTCTTTAGACACTAACAAATTGTTGTACTGACAAAATTAAATGACACATATGTACACAATGGAATACTATGAAACAAACAAACCAAAAACCGGTCACTCATTGATAGCATGGATGGAAGTGGAAATCATGTTGTTAAGGGAAGTACACTAGTCTCAAGGAGTAATAGTGCATGATTTCACTCATGTGGAATGTAAAACCATCACTCTCATAGAAGCTAAGGGTCACTGGCAGTGAACAGCAAATATAGTACAGAATGGGAAGAATCTAGCAAGTTCTAGAACAGCAGTAGCACTTCAAGGCTACTGTGGAGCAGGATGACCCTAGAGAATGAATTTGAACTGTATGGTTACCAGAGAAAAGGGTTTGAATAGTCTAATGGTGATAAAATAGCTTTTCAGTGGATAGCTAAGCTTACCATGATTTGGGAATTATCTGATATATTCACATAATCAAAGATCACACTGTACCAGGCTTTTTCTTTTGGGTCAGCAAACAGCTCCCAAATCATGAGACATGAAGACTTATTATTAGTTTTGAACACTCAGTTTAGCTTAGCTTTTCTTGTTGGCTCTTACAACTTAACTTGTTTTTCTTCATCTATGTTTTGCCTCTTACTTTTTACCTATTCTTTCAGTATGGCTTACTTTTCCTGCTTTTTCTGTGTCTGTTTGTCTTTCAGCTACCTAGCTGGCTGTCCCCAGATGTCTCCCTCTCTTTCTCTCTCATTGTTTCCTCCTTCTTCTCCTGTTGTTCTTCTCCTTTGAGCCTACATTTCTCCTGCTACTTATTCTCTTTGCCCTCCAGCCTCACCTATCCCTCTCCTGCCTAGCTATTGGTCGTTTAGCATTTTATTAGCCCAATCAGATGTCTTAGGTAGGCAAGGTGAAACAAATGCAACACATCTTTACATAATTAATCAAATGCAGCACAAACAAATGTAATACATCTTTGCCTAGTTAAGGCAATATTCCAATATTCCACAACATCATACAATATCTATATATAAATCTTTTAAGTAATTTTTGTATTTTTATTTTTTTATTTTATTTTTTAAAAGATTTATTTATTTATTTATTATGTACACAGAAGAGGGCGCCAGATCTCATTACAGATGGTTGTGAGCCACCATGTGGGTGCTGGTGAGCCACCATGTGGGTGCTGGGAATTGAACTCAGGACCTCTGGAAGAGCAGTCGGTGCTCTTAACCTCTGAGCCATCTCTCCAGCCCCAATTTTTGTATTTTTAATATAATTACATCATTCCCCCTTCCTTCCCTTTCTTGTCTCCAAACCCTTCTCTTTCAAATTCATAGCTTCATTTCTTTAACTGACACGTGTTTGAGAAACTGATGATCATAAACAATCTGAGGTACCCATTTTGATATGGATATTTTAAAAAGAAAATCAACACACATTTCTGAAGGAAATGTATAGCCTTACATAAGGACCATGTTTACAAGAAATTATAGAGACAAGTTCACTTGTATAAGTGGCTTTTAAAAATCATGATAAAGTTTTGGCAGTCTCTGAGGCCAAACTTCAATGCTTACCCATAGAGAAATAAACTAGTTTCAACCTGAAAACTGTGGGTCTGGGTCTATGTTTTTGAATAGATATTGGTCTGTCAGATTGTTAGGTCCATTGTGTTTTGACCTGTCCACTAACATGTCAGTAATAAAAAAATTTAGGTTATTGTTTAATATTTCCAAATTTCAGAGCATCCCCACTGTAGTTTTACTTGAATTGCATATAGAATACAATTCCACATTTTAAATTCACAATATGTTCATGGCCTTTGAAGAATTTTTCACTGTTGTCCGGATTTTTTAGTTGTCACTGTTCATATAACTTCCACATCTCTTTTGTTTTGCAGCAGAAATCAAGAACTCCTGGATCAAAGCCTGTATCTGGTGAATGAATATTTTAAAATTCCTTATATCTAATAGAAAATTTCAGGCTGTGGTGTTCTCTTGGACAGCAAGAAGAGCAAAGTATGTTGGGTGGCAATCAACTGTTTGAAATAAAAGAAGTTTTAACCCCCCCATAAAAATTTAAAAAATAAAATAAATAAAATGGAGTGAGATAAAGTGAGTCGACTTAGCCAAGTGAACAACAGTAGCGATCAATTAGTGATTTTAAAGTAAATAGCTGACTACTCTGTTTTGTTCTTTAATATCCAGTGATGCTGGGGGTGCCAGTGCCTCCTGGTTAGAATGAAGAAAGTGGAAACAAAAGAAGACTTTCTTTTCATCCAAGCAATGTAGAACTAATTCTATTGAACATTGTAGCCATTCAAATGAGAGTGTTCATAGTTAGAGGGGCATTGCCATAAATACACTGTAGGAATGCAATGCAGGTTATTTCATGTATTGGAAGGTAAACTATGCATCTTATTTTTTTAAAGAAATTGTGTGTAAAGGGAGAGTCTTCCATATTCTTCCTTATCAGTGGTTACACTATAGATAGCTAAGTGGTAAATACAGATTCTTAAATCCATTAAATCCATACTGGATTATTGAATCTGTTAGGTATTGATTGGTAAGTTCTTTTGTATTCCAGATTCTTGACGTATATGATATTGTATATGCCACAGGCTGTTTGACAGATAATTTGAATATATATGTATATATACACATATATATTCACAACATATATACACACACACACATATATATATATATATACATATACAGTGTTCGCTATTATTCTTAACCCAAATTAAATACAGTACCATTATTACAGCTTTTCTCAAATTTTCATTAGAATTTATTTCCACTAAGATTTTGGAGATAAGATTTTCTTCACTAAGATTTTGGAGAAATAATTGGCTTCCTTTGATATTTAAAATTCTGATTTCTGACTTATAAATTTATATTATTTATTTGTGGGTTGGAAAAGTATTTTGTAACTATCATATTTTATAGTTCTCTATGTGATAAGGAATAATAAAGGATATACGACACCTTCCAAATAAAGAAACATAGGTGCTTTAGCAAACCAGAAGAGACTTGCATTTATACATGTGGGACATTGCTCATCTGAGCATCTTAAAATTGCTTCACAGACAACTATGATTCTACTTAAGAGCCAGAGAAAATGAGATCAAGAGTTACTTTTTCAAAAGGTCAAAAGATAGAAAGCAAAGAACAAAACTGAAGTTTCTGAATTCATACTCAAATTTCTTGGCTGGAGGAAGAATTAATTTTCCACATGAGTACACATGACATGGTACTCTTTTTCCATCACTCCTTGGGCCCCTCACTGTCTTTATCACTCTGCTTCCCCACATTCCAATGTCTTTCTTTGAATATTCCTTGTAAACTCAGTGATCTAAATGACTTTCCCTAGTGTGCAGTAGAATTGTCAGATTTAGTCTGACTAGTAAAGCTACCCCAAGACGTCAAGCATTCACTGTATGCTGGATACATGTGACAGTGAACAAAGAAAAGGGGGATAATAAATGGTATTGGGCTCATTATTTTCTTACACCACCGGCAGTAGACTTGTCTATGAATGCTAGGAGTTGACAGTTCTATGGTCTGTACTGCTAGCTGATATTTCTTTCTTTATTACTTAAAAAGTCGTGAATGAAATGTGGACTTGACTAATTTGGGTCAATGTACAGAAATGAGGAATTGATAATAATCTCATTGCTCACTGTCCTCTTGCACACAAAAATGTCCCCAAACTCTTCCTCTTTTCTGGTCGACAACTATGGTAGATTCTGCTTTCATTGTACCCACAATAAAATCAAATTATTGGCATATAGTTTACATTTTAATTTTTCACAGTATTTTCTCCATTTTCTATGAATTTATATTATAAAACATCCCCTTATCTTATAAAATTTCAAGCTTAATATCAGCTTTACTTTTCTTCTCAAAGACACGGTTCATAATATCTAAGTGTTGATACAATATATAAATTTTTCTGTAATGTTTGGAATAAAGGACAAAAATTGAGTTTTTTTCATATACTAAGATCAGGTATACACTAGTTGGAAGTTTCTAGAGACAGATTCTATGTCTGTATTAAGGCTGGTCTCATGGGCATCTACAATAGACAGAGATGTTATGATACAATTTGGTCTAGAACTTCTTGAGAACTCATATGTATGTTTTTATATATGTTATGTAAAAAATCTGTGGATCTCAGGAGTAGTTCCATTTTTTAAAATTATATTCTGACCAAGACTTGTGTTTTAAAAGAAGGGAAGTATTTTTTATTATAATGGAGAAGGGTTATAGGTACATAATAAAACATTCTAATACATAAGAAAGATTTTTAATATGGAAAACATACAATATTAACACTACAAATTTATAATAATTATCAGACAATTTCATTAGAGGAACTTGAAATATTTGAGTTGGTTATAAAAAATGATTAGTGTTGCATGTATGGAGAGGATGAGGAAACGTTCAGAAAAAAGCTATGTTTGTTTCATTATAAACATAAGGGAAAGAATTTAAAACAGGCCCCATTCAGCAATGCTGTAACTTCTGTCTTTTTAGCCCTGACTAAACAAACCAACCCAAAGACAGGATTGTAGATGTAACCAACTGTCTTATTAAATAAGAAACATAGAGCCAATGTAAAGATAAAAGCCCAAGAGATCAGAGCTAAGAGCCTTACTTGCCTGCTGCCAGCTAGCCTCTTCAGCCAAGCGACCTCTCCGGAAAAAGGAGCTACTTCCTGTGTGTTTGTCTTATAAAGACTTCCTGTTCTGCCTTCTCATAGGTTGTAAACCCAACCACATGACCGTCTTGTCACTGCCTGTCTGTAGGTCACTCCAGGTCTTCTGTGGTTGGTATTGAAATTAAAGGCGTGTGTCTCCAATGCTGGCTGTATCCTTGAACACACAGAGATCTACCTAGTTCTGCCTACCAAGTGCTGGGATTAAAGGCGTGTGCCTCCTTCAGCAAATCCTACCGGCGTGCACCACCACAACTGGCTTTCGCTATGACTTGCTAATAGCTCTGACCCCTAGGCAACTTTATTTATTAACATACAAATAAAATCACATTTCAGTACAAATAAAATACCACTATACAGGATTTATTTGTTTTCGTCTATTACTTATTCCTCACTTAACATTACACATTTTACTCCTCATTACACAGTTAATACAGTGCATTTAATTATCCCATTATATGTAAGAAAGCAAATATTCAATGAAGAAAAGTAAATTCGCAGGTACTAACCATATAGCCAATGAATGGTCAAGGAAACGTAAGTCATGTTCATTAAATACTGATGGACCTGTGCTATCAGCATCAGGAGACAGATTAAATAAGGAAAATGAAGAAATGAAAATCTCACCAAAAGAAATAAGTGAATATATTAATTACTTATTTCTCAATGTGACAAGCAGCTTAAGGTAGAGTTTGTTCTGTCTTGTAGTTGCAGGAAATACAGTCCATTAGGAAGACATGACAATGGAGGAGAGTCAGAAGGTAGGAGCTGAATGTCTGCTGGTCACATTACATCAGTAGTCAAAACGTCAAGGGAGAACAGGAAGCAGACTCAAGTTATGAAACTTCCAAGCTGCCCCCAATGCCCTCCTTCCTCTAGTAAGGCTTTGCCCCTTAAAGGTTCCACACCTTGCCAAACAGTGACAGCAATGGGGTATGCCGAGTTCAACAGATGAACCTGTGAGAGATAGTTTTCACTCAAGCCTTAGTAACAGGCACAGAAATAAAGCCCTTTTCACTCCTCATTCAAATTAGAGTGGTTTGCTAATTAGAGCATGTCTTCAATGACTTCTTGCTCTGCTGTGATATGAAAAGATAATTTACAACTACTTTTCAAAGTGTAAAATTATCATTGAAGAACCTATTTTAAGGCTTTCCTCCCCGCTTTTTCATGACTTCAATGACTTATTAACAATGGGCATTCCTGCCGGCTATTGTCTTGGTTATCATGCAAGGGTTGTATAGTGTACTCTTATTAAAATGCCAACTGAAGTTCTGATAAAAGATGAAATGAAGAAACACTGCAAGTCATGTTAAATAATAATAGGTATTAACACCTTTCACTTGTGATTATGAGCCATGTCCTTACTAGGTAATATAAATCTATGTTTTCTTTGTAGCAAATGAAAAGAATGGGAGACAAGTTGCTGACCTTTCAATAAGAATATCACTAGACCATTGAGTCAGAAATCAAGTTGAATACGAAAGCAATTACTAGGGATTATTCTTGGCTTTGGACTTCACCAGTGAGAATGAAATGTTCAGTTGCCATAGGTATGGTTTGGGTAGAATGGAAGAACTTGCATTGTTAGTGACTCCACACAAAAGCGGCATAGTAAAGAACCTAGAAGGGCTTTTGTCAGTCTCGACTAAAATTATGTCAAGAATGAATCAATCGATGAACCCTGAAATACAAATACTTTAAAATCAATCTGCTCAAAATTGTATTTGTATATTAAAGGATTTAGAATTGCATTAAGACTTCTATTAAATATCTTCATCCTCCTTGAAATAAACAAAGAGAAGGTGATGTCAGAAGTTTTACAGTAGCAGACAATTTCATTTTACCCACTTTTCCTGTGGGAGGTGTAGGCTTTTCTGGTATGGAATAATAAGCCTCTCTTATAGAAAATACTCTGGACTTTTTTTTAAAGTCATCAACTGACTCAATGGACTAGAATTGTAAGATAACTTACAGACTTTGTTATACCAAATGAACATATGATTTAATCATGATGTAAAAGAATTAATAATATTTATAGGCTAAAATATCTTTCAGGTACAGAAAACTAACAGTACTTCTTGATTGAATAAATGCATGTATGTATATATATATATATATATATATATATAGTCAATTACTTAATTTTCATTAGGAAGATTAACATAATGAATGATGATGATAGTGCTAATGATGATTATAAGAAAAATTGCATATGTATCTATACTGTTTATTTTTAGATACTAGCTTCAGTTGTGTACTCTATAATGCATCATACATGTTTAAATAGGTAGTGTCAGCTCTGAACCCATATTTATACACTGATCTTTAAGCCCATACATATGGATGGTGGCATAGATTTATTTGCCTTGTGGTTTTTCATTCATGTCTCTATATTCAAATGAGTCAATACATAGATCTTAGAAACTTGAATTCTGATCAGCAGCCCTATGCCTCAGATATGTTTATAAATGGGACTGATAATACTGACATTCTGTGTACTTCCTCAGAAAGTAATATAAAATTTATACACATACAGTTCCTTGCATAAATTTGGCAGTATTAATTAAATGACTGTTATTTTTTTCTATTATTCTTTTCACGAGATTTTAAACAATGTCACAAAGATGACAATTTATATTGCTTGATACTGATATAGTTACTTATAATCATTTTATTTGTATATAAATATTTTACTGTAATTGTTTTTAAATCATAAAACGTACCTTCCAAATTTACTACTGACATAAATTATGAGTTTTCCATATTTGCATACAGAAGTCAGTATTAGAGAAATCATTACATATTTAAGAACATTAAACACTGGAATTTTAAAAAGCTATATAAATGCCCCTCAAAAGCTAAAAACTACATTCTTTTTATTTAAAAAAAAAAATCCACACATGAGTATGGTATTTACACCATTTTCATCTCTCTCCTGCTCCATGTCTTCTTGTGTACCCTCATTCCCTCTCAAATTCATGACTTCTTTAATTATTTTTGTTACACAAACGTGTGTGTGTGTGTGTGTGTGTGTGTGTGTGTGTGTGTGTGTATGTGTGTCCATTTATTGAATCTAGGGGTGGGGCCTTGTAAGATTTCACTCATGCGTGTTGGCTTGTTAATATGTTATCATTATGTTAGTCCTCATTAGGTTACCAAATTGTTCATATTTCATAGGGGCAGCTTCCCTGTCATGTATAGAAGATACTAAATTGTAACAGACATTCTAGTTCTCTGTATCTTACCATCTTCCTACCCCTCTTTCATGAAGATCGCTGATCATTAAGACGTAGGAGTTGCATTGTACTTGCTTTATTGATATGGCCATCGAGGTTGGGCACCCCCTGGTATGTTATTCTCTGCATTTTGACCCATTGTAGATTTCTATAATAGATTTCATCTACGGCAAAAAGAAACATATATGACGAGGATTAGTCAATTTAGTTAAATTTGGATAGAGGATAAATATTTAATATCCAAGTAGAAATTATAGAAGCTACTTTTTTTTGAGGCAGAATTTCTCTGCATAGCCCTGTCTATCCTGGAACTTGCTCTGTGGACCAGGCTGGTTTCAAATTCAAACTCAGAGATCTGTCTGCCTCTTCCTTTAGGCCCAGCACTCAGGAGACACCACCATGCCCATCTTAGATGCTATATTTAAAAAAAACACAAATTTGTCTAAAATATCTCTTACACACAAATCTGTTTATTCTAAAGCTAATAGTGATATGCACAATATTGATAGTCACAAGGCTGCCGTGCAACTATCGGAGCCCATACACAGACAAAGACATCACCGCAGGAATCATTTAGTCTCCTTTTTCACAGTTCATTTTCTTCCTCCTTCTCTTTGTAATCTGGCTCATTTCCTTTGAGCTTGTGGCCATTCTTCCCTTTTACATCCCAGTTACAGTGTGCAATATTTTTCTCATGTCTTGACTTTTTCTTAGGTTTCTAATTGTATTTATTATTATCATTATTACTATTATTATTATCATTATTATTATTATTATTATTTCTGTAGATGATGGTTTATTGTTGGTGGGCAGTTCAGACATATTTGACCCAATTTTTAATACCGTGCATGGGTAGACCTGTGTTTCATCTTCTTATCTTTGGGCCACATACAGAACAAAACTAGAAGGTAGATGGTGGTCTATTAGGAGCAGTAAGGTTTTTCTTAACTTCCTCATCCCCTTTAGGAGGAAAGCAATCTTCCTTCTCCCTGGCGTGACAACCTTTGTCATCTGTTGCCACCTCTTCAGGCTTTGGCTTTTCCTTGTCTGTCCCTTCAAAATTCCTTCAGAATTTGTCAAAATTGTTGAAAGAGCCTTGGCATTTCTCCTGGTGTTCTCCAGGAGAGGTCTGTGTAGGGAAAAACAGGTCATTTTTCTCTCAGCTTTTTGAGGTACCCTTTACATACGGTGACAGAGGCGTCAACCGGTTGTGAGACTTTCCTTGGGGACCCTCAGATATGTTTTTTTTCCCCTAGCACCACAAGTACTGTTCTGCCACATACTGTCGTGTTTCATTAGGAGAGTTCAGACTTTGTTCCTGACACCAGTTAGTCTATTTCTTCTCACATTTTGAGTATTCTGTAAATACCATCTTGAAGAAATTAATGGGTGGCTGAACGAAGAAACCTGGCTTTAAATTTCTTGCCATTTTTTAATTGTGTTAAATTTCTAACGTCGGGAAAAATAGACAAAACAAATTGACAAAACATAATCCCTCTATGTTGTTGGGGTTTTTGAGTCTTTTTGGAGGGCCCGCCATCCATTTCCCAAGTAAATCACATACAGAGAGGCTTATTATTACTTACGAATGCCCAGCCTTCGCTTGGCTTAGTTTCTGGCCAGCTTTTCTTTACTTAAATTATCCCGTCTACTTTTTGTCTCTGGGCTTTTCCCATTCTCTTACTTCCGTAAATCTTACTCTTACTCTGTGGCTTGCAGTGCAGCTGGGTGACTGACCCCTGGGGTCCTCCTCCTTCTCTGTCTCCTTGATCTCTTTTTCTCCTAGATTTCTCTTTCTATATATTCTCTCTGCCTACCAGCCCCACGTATCCTTTCTCCTGCCTTACTATTGGCCATTCAGCTCTGTATTAGATCATTAGGCCTTTTAGACAGGCACAGTAACACAGCTTCACAGAGTTAAACAAATGTGGCATAAACAAAAGTAACACACCCTAAAGTAATATTCCCCAACACCTCTATTCTAGTAACTTAGTAGACAAGTTTTAAAGTGTAAAGTGGTGTAAGTTATTTAATGCTATTCCTACTACAGAGTACTTAAGCATTAAATAATATAAAGCTTTTGGTTTGGGATATTTTAAAAGTTCTTTATTGTGATATATTCTCAGGGAATATTTTTCTTAGATACTCTATATGTTTTTAAGGGCAGTGAATATTATTCAGAAACTTCACACTGAAAAGGAACTCTTTGCCCAATTTAAAAGTTACATGAATTTTGCTTTCATTTTTTAATCCTAGGAAGTAACTTAAAAGTAAATCATAGGCCGGGCGGTGGTGGCGCACGCCTTTAATCCCAGCACTTGGGAGGCAGAGGCAGGCGGATCTCTGTGAGTTCGAGGCCAGCCTGGGCTACCAAGTGAGTTCCAGGAAAGGCGCAAAGCTACACAGAGAAACCCTGTCTCGAAAAACCAAAAAAAAAAAAAAAAAAAAAAGTAAATCATAATTGAATTTTTAAAATATATTCTGATTTTATTATGTTTTTAGAAAGTAATTTGATCTATATCTCTTCTAAAATTGAAACAGAAAAATAATTTTTTTTCAAATGAGTATAGTTTAAACCTCTACCTGCAATGCAGAAAGGAATATGAACACACAGCATTTAACATATTTTGCAGATAATAAAGTGCTACATAATCAGAGCCAGAAATATCATCTCAAGGAAGTCTGATGAAATGTGAATTTTGGTCTCAAGTTTCCTTTCATTAGCTTTAGTAAATAGCTCTATTAAAGCCTTCAAGATGCTAACTAACTACTTTGAAAGATCACATCTTAAATTAAGTTTTCAGAGTATTCTAGTTTCCTCCTGGAATTGATAGAAGTTTTTAAGTTTAGCACAATAAGAGAAACATAAAAAATGACTTAAGGAATTTTAGGTCAAACTTAAATGTCACCGTATCTCCTATTTGTCAGGAACATAAAAGATGGAAATGTTGAGATTGCATTTAACTTAAAAATAAAAGGAGCAATACTTTCCACTTTCTTCTTCACTATTCTTCACTCTATTATGTTAAGGTGTAATGGGATACCAGACTGGGACAGGGCAGTGGGTCACCTATTCCTGTCTGCCGCCAATAGTTTCAACTTTTTCAAGTATATTCCATTCCAATGCTGACTTATTTCCTGTCTATTTCCTCATATGATTCACTTCATCTTTTAAAAATTCTACTAGCTAGCTATTCTTATATTGCTTTCCAACTTATTTCCTAAAAGTGTCTTTGTCCTGGGTTAAATTAAAGGAGGAGGGAGAAGAGGAGAAGAAGTAGAAGAAGAAGAAGGAGAAGGAGGAAGAGGAGAAGAGAGTAGTTTTTACTAGATAGAATAATGTCAGATGGTAGATCTGCACTTAGGTTTTAAAAGAAAATTGTACAAACATAAACCATGGTTTATTGTTGCATCTACAAGCATTTTTATATTATAGACATAGAAATCTGTGAAGACAACAAACTGACATTTGAAATGCTGAAAAAATATATTATACAAAATTAACTCTTCGTCCATGTTGCTGCCTTCCAAACTCACAATGTAAAACAAATGTCAATTAAAAGTCTCATTATTAAGAAGCAAAGGCATTCAGATCATCTGGGAAAGCATGGCTGTGGGAACAGTATGTGAACCTCAGGTTTCCAAAGGGAAAATGTGAAGTGCAGGTGTGGGCTCTGGTCTTTGAGCAATAGAGTAACTATCATTTCTTCAAGTCACAGAATGACTCTTAAAATGGTGGTGATTTCCAGGAAGCAAAGATTATTCATGATTGGTCGAGTGACAGCCCTCTGGAGAAAGGGAAGTGAGGTTATAGGATGGTGCAAAAGAACATACTTATTATGTGGGCTCTGATGGTTAATGTTCATTGCCAACTGTACTAGGTTTAGATCACCATGGAAACACACTTCTGAGGGTGTTTTCAGAAAGGTTTAACTGAATTTCAATCCTGACTGTGGTCGGAATGTAACTCATTGGCTTACAGTGCCTCTTCTATGGCTTTTCCACTAAGAAGGACCATACCATCAATCAATGACCCCAAGTGATCCTTTTTTTTTTTTTTTAAATCTGGATATGTTAGTCCTTATTACTGGTAGAGGATCATCTGTGGACAGTAGCTATCTGTGCTCTTCAAAAATGCAGTGTGAAGACATTAAATACCATGTGAAAGCAAGTATCCCATTTCCCTGACAATCTGAGGATGCCAGATATATTGGAAACAGACCCTTTATAATCAATACTCATTGACCTATCAGATCACATTTCTGTTGCTTTGTGTGTGTGTGTGTGTGTGTGTGTGTGTGTGTGTGTGTGTGTGTGTATGTTTGAGTCAGGATTTCATGTAGCCCAGGCAGGCTTTAACCTGGTGAGTGAGTGAAGACAACATTGAAATTATGTTCCTACTGCCTGCATCTCCCAAATGCTAGGATTTCAGGTTTGTATTCACATAGGTGCTTCACGTCCCTTATTTCTTAGTAGAGCTGACACAATTTCAGGTTCATTCAGAACAGGGCAGTCTAATGAGATCTTATGGTACAAATGATTTTAAATTCTATTTCATTTGATTGTTATCACTTTACTGTAATTAACTCACAAATGATAAAAATATCACACAGCTAGATTAAGGTTGTCATTCAAACACTTGCTCATCCTGAACTCTATACATCTTAGTAAATTTACAGTTAAAATATAAATTAATAAATACTTTAAATAAACAATGAAAGTTTCCTAGGATTCTACATTTCACTATCATTTTCATGTTTATTCATTTACCCATCACATAAAAGAAAAATAACTATGGTAAATTTGAAACTAGAAAAGCAATTAAATTTATATCCTCTGTCATTGTTCACGTGTCCTATTGCCTGCCTTCTGTCCCTCCTAATTTCTTAATGCTACACTTTGTCTTCTTTATAAAAATTACATTGCTCCCACACTTATAGCTGTTTACATATAAACATACACTATAAGTTTGAATCCACATGCGAGGGAGAATATCCAGGTTTTAATTTAGGTCATCGTGTTTAATATTTTATTTTCTAAGTCTAACCACTTGTTTTTGCAAATTTCATGACTGTATTTTACTTCACAGTTGAATAATATTTCATTTTGTATATGATACATATGTATTTAATTTTTAAGTAGCATAAAACCAAAAATATTAAAACTAGAGGTAGCATTCAGGATTTCTCCATCAGAATTGATTTTATTTTCATAATTATAATGGACAGAAAATGAATTCTGGCTGAAAAAATATAAAAGATAGCCAGATGTGGTAGTAGTACAAGCCTATAATACCAGTACTCGGGTATTAGAAAGAGATCAAGAGTTCTAGACTACCCTCTTCTGTATAGTAAGTTGGAGGCCAGCCTGGAGTACAAGATACATCATTGTCTTGTAAAAACAAAACTAATATAAAATATAAATAAACTAATATAAAAATAAAAATAGACATTCTTAAGAGGCCACTGTGTCAGTAGAAGTGATTTTCTAAAATCATTTGACTCTGCTCTTTTTACACAGTGTTTTTGCTTGTTTGTTTGTTTGTTTTGAGTGCTTTAGATATGAGTAGTGGAAATGCATGGATAATTTCTTGGATACACATCTATGAATTCCAATACCCATCAAAGGGAACATGACTTTTCCTCTACAATTTCCAACAAAATATAGATACTCATTCTGATTTTTCTAATGTGTTCTGTTCACTCCTGTGGCCTGGGACAGATACAATATACTGATCAACTTTGTGAGTGTAACATGTCTTTTCCTTTTAGCTGTAAGTGAAACTGACTCCTCGAGAATAGTGTGAGTCATTGAAGAGGTGTTGAAGCAAAAAAGGAAGGAGAAGAGAATGTAAACCACAGAAGGGTTCACACCCAAATCTGCTATGGTTCTGTAATATAATCTGGAATTATTGGTAGGAAAATGGAGTCAGAGCAAATGTAGACTCCCAATGTCTTCCTGCTCTCAGCCCCACCCTTTCCTTCACTGTCTATCTGCATAATTATTTCTCTAAATATTTCTAAAATATATCACTGGTCATATTCAGATAGATTCACAAAATGTTAGGAGAGAAGGTTTTCTTATTAAAATTCCATTACTCATTTAAAAAATGCTAATAACAGCATAAAATCATCTACTTTGGAGTGTATAAAAGACTATATACTCATGACTCTGCCATAGAATTCAACTCAAGAGAATTGGAATGGATACTGACAATGTTAGATACAATCCACATGGGACTAACTTTTTGGTTGGTTGAGTACTGTTAAATCTAGGACATCCTCATAAAGATATTAGCTGATTTTCTGTTACATATTGGGTCAGTTCCCTTGAATTACATGTTTTTGTCAGCAACTGTGTGTTTTCCAGTTTGAATCATCTCACAGACAAGTTCAAAGAACAGCTGTCTTTGTCCTTCTGCTGGTGATGATAATCATGTCACAGCTTAACAGAAGGCATTCTTGGCCAACAATTATCTGCAGAATCTCACTCAACAGGACTAAGTTTAAAGAAAAAGGATGTCTTTTTAACTATTTCTCATATATGTGATGTCAAGAAGTCATTTACAAGATTATAGATTTGAAAAGGAAGAATACAATACTGTGGAAATTTCTTTTTTCTTCTACCATTTGAGGGTTGCACAGCTAGAAGTATCAAGGAGCAAAACCTTCTCTATTTGATAATTTGTAATAAAGTTTGAAAAATAACTGGATTCTGAAATAAAATAAAGAATGCCTTTGAAGTGAGATGTAAGCCTGTGGTAAACTTATTATGCTATTTTATTAACTAATTTATTTAGCATTAATTATTTTCTGCTTACAATGAATATATTAAACCATGTAAAGTTTGAAAAGCTATAAAGAATAAAAATAGCTTTGTTAAGGTTGATTAAAGTAAAAAAAAAAATGAGTACGGTTGGCCTGGAGAGATAGCTTAGTAGTTAAGAGAACTGGCTGCTCTCATAAAAGACATGGGTTTGGTTCCCAGCATCCATTTGGCAGCTCATAACCACCTGCAACCCCAATTCCAGGAGATCTGGTACCTCTTCTGCCCTCTGTGAGCACTGCATACACGTGGTACACAGACATATACTCAGGCACACATGTACAGACAAAATAGAATGCATTTAACAAATATAATGAAGAAAGTTGTGCTGAAAATTGGTGACCGATGAGCGCCAACGTTAGGCGAGTTGTTTACATCATGACTCCTAAGGCTAAAGGAACACAATAGAGGGTAAAGAAGGTAGAAACAATGTAAAAAAATGACGACAGAGAGAATGTAAGAACCTGAAGACAGAGCGAACACTGTGAAAAGTCACCTTCTGCCATCTGTTAGGATCATGAACTGAGAGCAGCTATAGATAGATACCTTTGCTGAATGTGTGCTACAGGTGGAGGAGAGCTTAGATGGTACTCTTTCCCCTCACTGCTGGACTATTAGCTATTCACAGGTTCAAAGAAAGGAGGTATATAACTTTCTTCAGTAACGTGTCCACTGGTGACGCCACCAGGTTTCAATAGCTGATTACAATCAAATGACCAGACAGATGGCTCTGGTCAGTCACAAAACAAAACTAAGTCATGAATCTAGGAACAAAGTTTGTAGGGGGGTTAAAAATAATAAAGACTGGAGGCGGTTCATAGAGAGCAGGGGGATGGAGAATAGTCAGATTGCATTATATATGTATGAAACTGTCAAAATTATTGAAAAACAAAGTGTTCTATCAAATATAGTTATTTTCAATTTGTTATTAGTTTCTCATTCTCACCCAAGAGCAATTATACTTGATTTTTATTTTGTATGTTAACCTATCTGTCTATCTTATTTTACCAAACAGCAGTGTGTTCCCCTCCCATGAGCCTTTGCACACCCTGTCTTCCCCAAACAGGCTTCATTGCTCTTTTCCTAATGGCGAGTCAAACTTCTTTAGTTCTAGGTTCAATGAGCTTTTTCCATGTCAGTATATTATCATTATTATAGTTTCTTCTTCCACCCACACTGTCACTGTACATTACCTTGGGTGTAATTTTACAATTATTTTGGGAATTGTCTCATTCCTGTCTACATTTCTCTGTTGAACAAAAGTTTCAGAAGCTTACCAACTTTCTTACTCCTTGTATTCCTAATGTCCGACAGACACCGATGAAGGAGAAAATATGCATTTCATATACAAATAAATAAAATGATGCTTGTTGGCAATAGGGTAAAATAATAATCAAATTTTATTCTATGTAGTATAAATGGAGCTATGACTTTTAAATATTGCTGCTGGGAATAAAATTTAATACAATCTTTCTGGAAGCTAAACTGATTGAAACATTGTCTTTAAGAATTTTAATAGGACTCATCTATGCAATGTAAATTCAGACATTGAAAACTTGAGAAAATAGATGAAATTTTTTATAAGTTGAAGAAGAAAGGGAGTGATGAAGTCCAAAGAAATATTTGGAATTACCAGCAAAGTTATAAGTGCATATACATAACCCAAACAAACATAACATTTTAATAAAACATTAGTATGGACAAAGCCAGGAAAATGTTCTAACAGTTTAAAATACTTTAATGAGAAAGTTAATAAATCACATAGTATGATAGATTTAGACATGACTACATTTATAGATATCTACATATGTCTATGTTGAAGTCACATTAATGTGACTGATACTGAAGAAAATACATGAAAATGTGAACAGCACTATTTATAACTGAGTTCTTTATATTTTATTTATTCATTTCGTGTGCATTCATGTGTATGGGGATGGACGCCTGTGTGATAAAGCACATGTGCAGGTTAGAAGATAGCAAATTGAAATCAATTATTTTCTTCCATCATGTTGGTTCAGAAAAATCTAATTCAGGACATCAAGATTGTTACCAGGTGCCTTTAGCTGCTGAGCCTTCTCACCAACCTTTATTCGATTTCCTAGTGATTTTGTTACTTTCAGATTTTATTTTCTTTTTATTATCCAACAATATGACTCATTTGCTATAATGGTTTTAAAATAAATCACCCAGTATTATTTTTTTTATTTCATATTACCTACTTGTTTAAGTGAACAGATCCAATACATCAATGACAAAATTAATTCAAACTGCTTGGCTATTTTCAGTTTCCAGGATGTAATTCTCTACCCATTCCCCACAAATTCTTAAATTCTATAAGGAGACTTCTACAGGTTTCCTAAAAAAAAAAAAAGTCCAACAACAACAACAAAAACAAAACAAAAAGCTTAAGATTCATGTCTGCTATATATTCTGATTTATAAACACTTATGTTACTTAAAAATCATTGAAGCAAACATAGTCGTGATTGCTAAATGCCAAGTCATAGAATCTCATATTCCTCCCACTAACTCATATCTTAGAAAATGTTGAAAGAGCCTGGGTTGGAAACCAACTAGGCATATAGTATGTAAGGTGTGGGAGCAGCTAAAGATAACTCTGTCCTACGAAGTCTAAAAAATACTGGAAGAAATCTCTGTAAGTTTCTTATTTTTAAATTACTTTTTCTAGAGAAAATTATACATATTTATTTTTTACATTAAGAGAACATTTAAGGAGTAGGATCCTTTAGAGTGTGAATTCTGGTGGTTCTAAAAGAATTTTTCCCTTTGATTTAAAAAGAATGTCCATATAATTTAATCAATCTAGCCATTATTGTGGATATATAGATAAACAGTTCATTAGCTCCATAAAACATCTTAGGAAAACAAATGTTATTATATAAGCTAAGAAATAATATAGTCCAGAAAATAATATGTTCTTGCAAACTGAACTCAAGAACACGTCAAAAAGCTTATCCTAAATGATCAAGTAGGCTTCATCTCAGAGATGCAGGGATAAATAAATAAATGTAATCCAGCACATGAAAAAATTTAAAAAAAAAAAAAAACATAAGGACATCGTACCAGATTCAGAAAAGGTATTTGGCAGAATCTAAAATCCCTTCATGATAGATAACATAATAAAGACTACTTATAGCAAGCCCCTAGCCAACGTCAGCCTAAACAGACAGAAATCCAAGCATTTCCACTAAATTCTCGAACAAGATAAGGTTGTCCACTCTCTCCATATCAATTCGATATGATACTTGGTGTTTTAGCTAGAGCAAAAAGACAACTAAAGGAGATCAAGGGGATCCAAATAAGAAGGAAGAAGGCAACGCATTTTTATTTGTAGATGATAAGATTTTATATACAAAGTACCCTAAAAACTCTATCAGGAAATGTATACACCTAATAAACCCTTCACCAAAGTAGAAGAATACAAAAATCAAGACACACAAATCAGTAACCATTCAAATGACAAATGGACTGAGAAAGAAAAGTAGGGAAACCATACTTTTAACAATAGCCTCAAACAGCAGTGAAATCTCTTGAGGTAATTGCAGACAAGCAAGTGAAAGATTGTATAAAAAGACTTTAAGACAGTGAAGAAAGAAATCGAAGAAGGTATCAAAACATAGAAGGTTCGCCCATGCTCATAGATAGTAGTAATGTAGAGAAAATGGCCATCCTACAAAAGGTGATGTACAGGTTAAATGCAAATCTCATCAAAATTCAAACACAGTTCTTCATAGACTATGAAAGGGCAGTTTTCAGCTTCATATGGAAATATACACAAACATAGACACATACACACACAAACACACACTGGATATCAAAAAAAAGTCTTGAATAATAAAAGGACTACTGGAGATATCACCATCCTCAGTTTTAAATTGTACTACAGAGCTATAGTAATAAAAAGAAAAATAGCTTCAAAAAGAAACATATAGAAAGAACAATTGTGAGCAGAATTTGTTAAATTGGAAAATAAATATACCAAATATTATCAAAGTAAAAATTAGATTTTAAAAGAAGACTAATATAATTAATTGAACAAAAATAATGAAAGTCTCATAGTAAAATAAAAGAAGATACTATGAATCACACACATGACTACACTGTTTCATTTTAGAACCAATATGAAGTAATAATTAAATAATATATGGAGACTTTTCCATAGAAAATAAACATATAAAATGACCAAGTTGTTTTTAGTACATATAGAAGCAACTCATACATAAACTGATATGATCTTTTGTGTAATGTAGAAGTGAGTTCCTAAAATGTTTCAATATTGTACATGAAGTGAAAAATTTCTAAAACATTTCAACTGGACATCTATGTAACCAGAGAAAAATAAAGAGAGACAATGAGAATGGAAGTAAAGGGAGGGAAGGAAAGAAAAGAAAAGGAAAATGGAAGGAAAGGGAAAAAGGAGAGGAAGGAAGGAAGGATGAAAGGAAGGAATAAATTGAACAGAGATTTTATATAGCTTACAAAAATTAATTCAAAATGTCACAGAGGCATACTTGTAAAATGTAACTTTTAAAATGTAACCGTTTTGACTATATAAATGATCTTTTAGCTACAAAAGCAAAGAAATATTCGTGGAATAAATAAAAATATGGCTCCATTAGAATTTCTGAGAAAAATTGTATTAAGACAATACAGCCTATAAATTGGAAGGGGCAAAAGCAAAAGATACTTCTGATAATGGACTATTATCCTAATGTATAACCTAAATATTAGGAGGACTGATTAGAACAGATTTCTGATAGTGAATTGTAAGCCAAATATATAATGCATAGTAAAACTCCAAACAATCCAATTAAAAGATGGACAAAGGACATTAACAGATATATCACAAAACAAAATATCTAGGTGGTCAAATATGCATAAAGAAAGATACCCCATCTCTGTGGTCAAGGGGGAAATGCAAATAAACAACAACCACAAATCTGAGACCCTATGACACAGAAGACTGGAGAGAATCTGGAACATGACCAGCAGGAATATAAAACTGCAGAGGCATCTTGGAATAGAGTTGGACAGATTCTTACAAAATCATCCACACACTCTCCATGATACAGAAACCAACCATGCTCACAGAAATCCAAACACAGGACTTGAAAAATTACACCAATGTAAAAACCTATACGAAAATGTTCACAGTTGCTTTATTCATAGCTGCAAAATTTTGAGACAGCCAAGATATTCTTCAGCAGATATCTTAGGGTTTGTACTGTTGTGATACAACACCTTGACAAAAGGCAACGTAGCGAGGGAGTTTATTTAGCTTATACTTTCATATTATAGCCCAAGATGAAGGGGGTCAGGGCAGGAATTCAAGGCAGCCACCTCAAGCAGGAACTGGAGCAGAAGCAATGGAGAAGTGCTGCTTACAAGATACTCCCTAATGGCTTGCTCCGCCTACTTTCTTATGCATCTCAGGAGACCATCTGCTAAGGAGCAGCAACACTCACAATGGGCTGGTCCCTTCCAAATCAATCATCAATCTAGAAACTGTCTACACACTTGCCTGCAGGCCAATTTATGGAGGAAATTAAGATTCTTCTCTCCATACCGCCCTGCCTTGTGTCATGTTGAAGTCAATACTAGCCAGCTCAGAAGGTGAATAGAATAAATTATATAGTATCCAGAAACAAGAATAATACTCAGTGTTCGAATGAAACATGTTAATGAAGCATAACAAGCTATCATAACAACAATTTTAAGCTGATGATAATAAGCGAAATTAGCCACATAAATATGTCCAGTTGTTAGGTGTCAATGGGGAGGACTGGAAATGGATCGCTGAGAGGATCCTCTGATGCTCTCAGCTGTTGCAATGACACCGGTTTGCTCGTGGAGCTCACCCAAGCACTTTGCTCAGTCCCACATCTGTTCAGAGGTGAAGATGCCTGGAATATAAGGTCTTTCTCTCTCATGCTTTTTATATGCCAGAATTTCTCATTTCAGACTCTATGTCAGAATCCTAAGTGGAAGTGAATTCCATGAACCTCTCTTTCTGCTTATTTTTGAAGCAGAGAAAAATTTATAGGGAGTGGTGCTGGCCTCAACTGCAGCAACTATTATTCAGAAATTAAATGAAATCAAATAAAAGATGTTACATATGCAGTCGTCTGTGCAGTATATACTTAATAAATTGAGGTTATCATTTACGAGGTGAACTTTCTAATGTGCTTTAGTCTTCTAAAACACTAACTTATTCTCATTAATTATATACTGGAGAGACTTTGAAAATCCACCCCAGTATTACTGATATTTCTAGATAGTTCTGAATGACAATTTACTTGAATTTCATATTAAATAGGTAATTTAGCTCTGTAGGAAAATCATCCCAGTTATGCGTTGGAAGTGCTCTTGTACGTATAAAACCAAGACTCACTCATTGAACATATTGTAGCCACCATTCCTAAATCATAAAGGAAGAAAAAAAAGAACTTTCAAGTATGCTGTATTTTAGCAGGGAACTGTGTTAATGGTTACATTTATAATGTCTGAGAAAAGTTGAACATAGTGCTTTAAATTCCCCGCTCCCTAATTCTTTCAATATTCTTAACAGCCCATTTATTCTACTGTATCATGAGAGTTCCATTAAACCAATACATTAAATTATCTCACTGAAATGTTTAAGGCACTTTTAAAATAAAAGCTGACTTCAACTTTTCTGAGAGCGATTGCAGCTGATATTGAAAGTCAGAATAGAGCTTGTAATGGAATTCTTCAGACAGCACAAATATCTCCTGAAACCTTTATAATTAGCAGTTTAATTGTAACCTGCTCATCAAAGACTATTCATCCTAGTACTTAGCTTATGAAAAAAGCATGGAGCTCAAATCACACAATGAAATATTGAAATTTGTAGAACAAACTACATGTTCATTTAACTTTGAAAATTTTATGAATATTAGCAATAATTTATACAATCTTATAGCTGAAGCAATGATGTAAGTCAATTAATTTAATATCCAAAGTTGCTGTGAAATACATGCTAGTGTGAACATAAAGATCATATTGAAGAGGAAATAAAAGATAATGAATTAACCCACTCAAATCTAAAAAGAAATTGAATGTTAGAACAAAGAAATGAATGGAAGCCATCTGATTCTAGAATTGAGCGTTCTAAGTAGTATGTTTTTACTTTAAGATGTGTCAAAAGCACAAAATTTCATTATTCATATGAGTACAGTAGGCCGTATTGGCATCTTATTAGTTAAGAATTTTGCTATGATTAGGGAGATATCAGAGGTACCCTCGTTTCAAAGTGTCCTTAACCAGTCTTCCGGATCCTAAATATAGTAGACCACTTTTCATTGCTATAACAAAATATCTGTGGATGGGTATGTTATGAAGAAAGGGGCATATCCACATCTCAGCTTTGGAGGCTGAAAGTACAAACAACATCGCACAAGGTCAGGTGAGTCATCTGCTGTCTATACCACATCAGAGCAGATGGCACTGTGACTGGGCATCAGGGAGAAAAGCTCACTCGAAAAGGCAGGAGGTCATGGGGTATGAAAAGGGCAAAGTATTACTTTTGCATAATGACTTGCTCTTATGGGAAATCATAAATATTCCACGGGAACTATTGTAATGCCTTCCCAGAGTGGTTCTACCAGTGGTCATTAGTGCAACCACTGGACACCATCTTTTAAAGGTTCCACCACCCCCTCAGTATCATCACACTGAAGACAAGTTTCGAAAATATGATCTGCTTGGCATACACTTAAGAGACAGCCAAATCAGAGCACTATGTGTCTGAAATGTATGCAGGTAAGTTTTAATGTGAATTTTTTTTAACTGTGTGTTGAAAGTAGCAAAATGGAGGTGAAAATCAGGATTTTGAAAGTGGTAAAGTGAAAATGAAGGTCGACTCTATCACATATAAATAAATATCCTAACATTTTATTGAAAATGTTATCAAAGTGAGAATCTAGCCTGACTTCAGTGTGCTGACTTTGAATGAGCTATGGAATTTACCAGACAGTAGGCACCTATAATGAAATCACTAAGGAATAGTGTGCAAAACATTTCACAATGATCAGATTCACACTGTGAGATATTTCAATTACTCAGCTATTAGTTGGAACGTAATGCTCATTGTAGTTCTCATGGAAAACCCAGAGAAAGTGTTATCGAACACCGAGGAATATTTTGAGGATCATTTTCATGTGGTTAAAATATGATGATTAGTCTTTAGAGGAAAACTTAAAACTTTCCTAAGTGAGCAGTGAATTTGTAGGTCTCATGCGATGACTTCATAATCTGATATTCATATTCCACATAAGTCTATATTATTAGAGATAGAAGATATTCTACGCTAATGAGAATTATCAGGCTCTTGCATAGCATTCAATCACAAGTCCTGAAAGTTTCAAGATATTACAATTTTAATGGCCAGGTATAAGGAAAATCCTGAGGTGGAATTATTTTCAAAGTTTATTAATGCCACTGCAATGGTGTTGTGATTGTGCTGTGTAAGTCATTTGTAGTGCTTTGTTTCCTTGTGGGTATTAAATCACAGTCGCTAGAACTAAATGATTTTCAGGGATCATCTAATTTAGGATTTTTTTAATGCTGACTACCAAGACTTTGAGACACCAACACTGAAGGTGCTGCATTAGTTTAAGATATCAGAGCTCCCTCAAAAACTTACAGATACAGGGTAGAGCACACTAACTCTTTATCCAACTGATCAGCCCTGCAAGCATATATGCAAATGAGACTACACCGATTGAGTAGGTTATATTTATATATTTAGGAATATATACATATGTGTGTGTGAATGTGTGTATTGTGTGTGTGTGTGTGTGTGTGTGTGTGTGTGTGTGTGTGTAACAACAACTAATAAAAATAGAGAGCATGAATTTTGAAGAGAGCAAGGACAGGTACATGGGAGGTTTTGGAGGGAAGAAAGGGATGGAGAAATTATATAATTATATTATAATCTCAAAAAACAACAAAAAAAAAGAAGTAAAGTGAATCAGTCTAAAAACTCATAGAGGCTCTACGAATATGCACTTTAGTATCTCCCAGATTAATAATAATTCATTAATAATTAATATACATAATTATATTTTGTATATATTATACAAATTTTATATACATATTATGTATGTATTATAATTTTATATATAATTATATGCCAATATAGCTATAGTTAACTACAGATATTATACCAGTTATTTTATATGTAAATAAACTGAGTTTAAAAACATTAAAAACTTACCTAGATTATAAACCTATTTGGAAGTAAAGAAATCTGTTCAATTATTTAAACATCTGGTTCATTTCCTTGTATTAGAATAGTTTAAATAAAAATTGATTTGACAAATATTTATAAAAGATAGCCTATATTAAAAACAATTATTCCAATTTGTATGAATGTATTAAAATTATAGCAAATCAATTTCTTAATATTATTATGAACATTTCCAGCTATAGGAATAATTTTGTAAATACAGTTTAATCATATTATTTAAAAATTCTTTCTTGTGCTATCTCATTAAGAAACATACAGGCATCCAGAAAATGATATAATGTATGGAGGTGGTAAAGACTGGGGAGAATTGAGGAAGGTGTAACCATAATCAGAATATGCTGTACGAAAAATATATTTTCAATAAAAATAATTTTAAAAAGAAGTTTAAAAAAATAAAAATTATGTTACTCTTCTTTCATCAAAGATTTATAATTTGATACTCAAATGGAGAACAAGTTGTTTATCAAACAAGTAGAGAAATTACTATATATCATTAGACTGATTTAATTACCATATTGAGAGAGCCAAGAAACATTGATGATATTTAGTTTCCAGCTATGAAAAACCTATAAGAAAAAAACAGGAACAAAAGAATCATGCCTTAACATAAAAGATGGTTTAAAAAATTAATTATGTAGTGAAAACAATTTATGAGAAAAAATAATAATGTTCTCACAAGTCAGAAATGATGCAAGGGTGTCCTCCATTTTAAATCTTGCTTCACATAATGTTGCATTTGTAGTAAGAGCAATAAGGGAAGAAAAAGAAATACAAATGATACAAATAAGAATAGAGAACAAAAAAAAGTCCTAAAAATATACAGGAGAGAAATGGTAACTTTTTAGCAAATGGTGCTGGGAAAACTGAATGTTAGTGTTAGAGAATAATGACTCAAATCCCTATCTCTCAACCCATACAAAAATCAATTCAAAACCAAACCAAACCTTATTTGAGACACTAAACTTTGAAATTATGAGTCAAATACAAAAGTAAATACTTTAAGATGTAAGTATTGACAATGATGTTCTGAAAATAACTCCAATTGCCCAGGGAATAATATCAAGTATTGAAAAATAAGATCCTGTGATCTTAGTAGTATTAATTACTAGTATACTTACTAAGTATAATACTACTTATATATATATAAGTATATATATAAAATATACTAGTATAATACTACTAAGTATACTACTAAGTATTCTGAAGTGGAGTTGAACTAAATATGCCCTGAATGTCGGTGAAGCACAGTTCTTTTGTTCTGAGCAGGGTCACTCTTCTGGCCGTATAGGAAACACAGTAGACTGGAAGGGGGCTCCACACAACTATGCAAAGCATTCTAAGAATGAAGAGATAGCCTACATAATGCAAAAGAGATTCTGATCCCTGTCAGATACTGTGGAACAGGAAGGAAACACTGAGATTATACATATGAAAAAAAAAGCCAATGAAATATCAAGAGAACAAATAATCCAGTCAATAAATAGACTAATGAGGCCAGTAAATATACTTTAAAATATTTAACATATTTGGCCATAAATCAAAACTTCACTGATATTTTTTTGTCCCACTCAGAATGACTACTACTAAGATAAACATCTATTAATGCTAACAAAAATAAGAAAAATGGTGAACCTTTACACACTTACAGATGAGAAAAGAAAGTCCTCAAATAACTAAAGATAGAAGCAGTATCCTAACCAGACAACACACATCTTAGCTACACAGCAGTAAGAATTCAAGTCACCACACCGTGGAGACACCTGCCTACCCACACTTACCAGGATGCTGTTCAAAATTGGCCAAATTACGGAATCAGCCTTGGTGTCCCTAAAGAGATGCCTGGATTAAAAAAAAAAAAAAAAAAAAAGGCCATTATGTTAAATAAGACATTAAACAAAACGGACTCCGAAAGCTGAATGCTGTGGGTTTGTTTGTATCCAAATTCTGTTTGGGAAGATGACCAACAGGATGGGGAGTGTGGGTAGTGGAAGGTAAAGAGCATAAATATGATCAAACGCCATATGTACCTACATGAAAATGCCATAAGACATCCAGTATTTTGACCATTGATTACTGATCCGAACACTTTTCATTACTCGGCATTGGGGATTAAGTATTAAACCTGATATTCCTGTGCAGGCCAGGCAAGTACTGCATCCCAAGTTTTAGTCTTTTTCTCAATTGATCTTTGCTTGGAAAATTTGGAAAATGTGGAATGAATTGCAATTTACTCATTCAGAATTTTAGAAAATTCAAAATTTCTTTTTATTTTTAGAAGACTAATTTCTTATTCATTTCTTCACAGAGGAAATTAATGTATTTTTCTAATTAATGAATAATTGACACACTCTCCTAGAAAGTTAAGGAAGAGCCAAAAACATGTATGGAGTCTTTGAGGTTGGTTAAAAGGTAGAACCTCCATTGTTTCTCTACCTTATATTCTGAGGAGGAGAGTCTCTTTCTAATAAAATAGGAAGTTCTCCACTGCAACATCAACACAGAAAAATTTTTGGAAATATAGAAGTTTAACATTATGCTTATTTCCTGCCTATAGTATACCATTAAGCAAAGTATTTTAGAAATTAATTTAGAGTTTTAGTCTAGAACTTTGGGAAAAAGCTTATTTGGTTAAAACTTTAAACTATTTCACAATGGGAGTTATATTCTGAGGTAAACTAGTTTTTCTGGTATTGGTTGAATCCAATGAGACAATATTGTGATATTTGAGAATAGAGTGGGTACCACGTGTTTTCTTTCATTCTGTTTTCTTCCGCAATCCCATGTACTTGTGTCTTCCTCTGCTCAGTTAACAGTTCAAACTCAGGATTAATTTACTGAAAAAAAAAATTCTGGGTATGAGGTTGACCATAAGAAAACTATTCAGCAGAAACAAGTCAAAACTTGATTTTACTACTGACTGGGAACTGCCTAAAATGTTTTCAATATTATCTGATACAAAACAATGGCTCAGTGAAGTAGATTCCCATATGTCATTATTTTGTGACCAGATTGCAGTCTGTACTGAATTTCATGGAGCTGAAAATCAGCATTGGGAATACAGTTTTTCAGAACTGTGGTCATCTGAAAGAAAACAAAACAGAAATCCTATAAACAAGCAGAAATGAACAAAATAAACATATACATGAGGATCCTCCTTCTTGTGGCTCATGTGATTACAAGACCATTTCATGTTGGAAGATCTTGATGGGAATGCAGAAGGAAAACATACATGCACATTGTAGAAATAATACTTAAAATTCTACCTATCGTCTCTTAGAATTCCAGAGACACGACTCTACCAGCAGTTAAGAGCCCTTCAAGAGAGCCACCTGCCTCTGGTCCTGAGTGCTGGGATTTTTGAGGCCAGGCTGTGCTACAGAGTGAGTTCCAGGAAAGGCGCCAAAGCTACACAGAGAAACCCCGTCTCGGAAAAAACAAAAAGAAAGAAAAAAAAAAAAAAAAAAAAAGCCCTTCCAGAGGAGTTCAGAGTTCAGCTCCCAGCGTGCACCTCAGGCAGCTCAGAAGCCCTGGGAGATCCAAAGTCTTCCTCTTGCTGATATGGGCACTCACACACATATCATGCACACACACAAACACACACACACACACACACACACACACACACACACACACACACACAAATAAAAACCTTAAAACAAGAGTCCTTGTAAATAGGATAATGAAATGAAATCCACAGAGAAAAGCTAAAACAAGTTTGCCAATTTTTTCTTCCTACTACTTTCCTTCTGAAGAAAATGCACATGCCTGTGGATTATATATTCCATTCATTTTTGGTGTCAGCTGTGTTTTAGAATGCAGTCAAGTTTTATGTATTTCTGCTAATGTCATTTATGTAGAGCGTATGCACCCCAAGTGTAAAGTGTTGAGTGTGTGAAACCCTTACTTGAGCATCTCCTATCTTGACATTGCTAATCTATGTTTGCTGGAAATGACTGGCACTAAGAGCCTAGCACACACTGATTAAGTCACGAGAAGATATTTTGAAGATCTCCTCTTGGGAACCAGATGCCAGACTTTAGCAGAACAAGATTTATGATTATGATTTAAGAAGTATTTCAAAGGGAAATTGAGACTTGACTCAGGAGAATGCATAAACTTAATGTAGTTAAATGTATCATGTAAATATCCAAGGCAAAAACATAACTCACATTTTCCTCTACTGTGTTCAAGAATGTAAAACTTTACTCTAGCACATATGGAGATTTAATGCCAGTGATACTTAATGTATATAATATTAATAATTAACTGTTTATATTGCATTCACACAATGGGCTAGTATGTATTACTTATGAATTATGGAAAGATAAGGAAGAGATATATCAGATCTTCTGAAACTTCAATCTTATTCCATTCACATTAACAACAAGGAATAAAATTATTAAAATTAGTTTGAGGTTATAAAATAGCATGTGACAGAAGTCAGAAAAGGATAAAGTTTCAAACCTGTATATTCTCATTCTAAGGCCAATGTTCCTCTCCTCTGTCTGAAAAGCTTCTAATAAGAGTATTATAAATGCAATTAAACTAGAAAATATAACCCAAAGATATTTAATCTTAGATTTAAAAATTAAAGCTTTTATGATTCATAAATTCCCTTTTAAATGTGACTACATAGCCTGTGTTGTTTCACATAAATTTAATACTCTTAAATGTATAGGGTAATATATATTATATATATGTTATATATTATATATATATATATATGTGTGTGTATACCTCTGCACAGATATTATTCCAGTTCTAAACCAATCTTTTATAAGACTTGAGCTTTCACAAGTAATGCACATTTTACGTTACAGTAACCACAGGTCAACACTGAGCTTTGCATTTAGACATTGACAACGAACACACATCATTAGAAGAAAGCACCTTAGTGATACACAAAATACTATAGCTGTGTAGAAATATGCCATACAGCCTCTAATAGATCCTTTTTGTTTCATCTTTGTTTTTTTAATTTGCTGGTTTTAGAGACTTTTAAACAGCTTTCCAACACTGTTATTTTTTTCTTATTTTGCAGTCTAAATATCTTACCTTACCTGAATTCAGAAAATTATTTTTTTCTCAAGATTATGACTACGTTTTCCCACATCCTGGTGGTTAGTGTGAATTGTCATCCTGACACAATTATAACCACCTCTGGGCACTGGCCTACGGTGAAACCTGTGAGGGTTTATTTATATTAGATTAGCCTCTTGGCATGCCTTGAGGAATTATGTTGAATTAGGTTAACCAAGGTGGAAAGACCCACCTGAGAATGTGGGTGTCACCATTTCTGGGGCTTTGGTTTTGATGAATTAAAAGGAAAAAGCAAGCTGAAAGGAAGCGTTCACCGATGTTTACTTCTTATCTGCAGATGCAATGAGAGCAGCTGCCTCAGTCTCCAGCAACCATGGCTCCACTGCCATCATGAACTGTACCCTCAAACTTTGAACCAAAATATGCCCTTCCGTTCTGCAGTTGCTTCTGTTGGGGTATTCTGTCACAACAAGAAGAGTAAGTAAGATACTTCTGAATGATAAAAAGAAATAAAAATGGAGGGTATGACTGCTCCAAGGTATGGCGGAGGAAAAGGTTTATTGTTGCTATGAGGGAGAACCTAGAAGGGGGCAGAGACAGAGACATTTGGGAGAGTCCAGAGTGGATGTGACCCTGAGCCAGGCCATGTGAGTAGAGCAGGGAGGTGAGAGCGAAGAACCAAGAGACCAGGAGACCAAGAGGGCCAGATGGTAAAGGGTTCAAAATGTAAAAAGGATCAGCCTAGCCAACATGGTTGGATTATATGGAAGAGCTGCAGGGGAAGGGCAGCCCCCCAGTCCTTGGACTGGAGAGTTCAGGGTAGTGGGCAGAGTATGCTAGTCATACCCTAACAGGTAGATGCTGTGGGAAGGTCTGTATGTCAAATTGCTCTGATTGGTCAATAAATAAAACACAGATTTGTCCTGACTGTGGGCCAGGCAGGAAAACTCTAGCTACAAATGGCGCCAGAATGTGGGGCAGGAATTTCCACTTAAAACCTGAGAAAGCGTAAAAAGAAGATTCTAAAATGGAGCTAAAACAACTTCCTAGTTGTCTCTCTCAAATTAGCTGCAGCCTGCGGGCTTGAGCTACTGTATGGCGGATTCCTGGTGTGCGTGTTTGACCAGCAGTATGGTGGGAATGAGGCGTCTGCAAGTGGCACATAAAGCTGCGTGGTGGATTTAGCCTTTGCTAGTACAAAACAAAAAGAGGTTTCTGGGCTACACACTGCTTTGAAAGAAGCATAGATCCACTATTTCTGAGAGTTGATGGCTCCCAGAGCTGGTGGAAAAATGTACCACCGCCATGTTGGGAAGCTGAAGTGGGCGGAGCTAGCAGCCACAGCGCCATTTAAGTCTTAGAATGCTGCCGTTTAAAGCAATAGGCTCAAGGTAATATAAAAAGTAAGCCACGTAAAGATGGCTACCACACAGAGAATCTGGATTATGTTCTCTTTGATATTCGTAACTGAAGAAAAACATTTAATTGCAAAAGCTGTTGAGTTATGCCAAAATGTATATTTTAAAGGTACCTTGACTTCAAAATTTGGATGTAAGGATATGTTGCTTTGGAAAGGAGGCTCTGCTTTTGTTTCCACAGAAAGCAAGAGGCTATAGATTTGTTCCAGATTAAGATACATCAGGTTTGACCAGCCAAGACCCCCTGAAAGGTCTCCAATGACACCATGGCCCAGAAGATGATCCAACATCCAGAACGGTTTCAAGACAACTGGCTCAGACGATACACCCTCACGGACTACTCCATAATCCTAAAATTTTCTTTGTGTCCCCATAAGATACAGCGCCCCCCTCCAGCAGGAAGTAGTAAGTGAAGCTATGCCCAAATTCTCAAATATACCAAGCTAGCTTTGGAGATGTGTAAAAGTTAAAACCTTCCTCTAAAAAAAAAAAAAAAAAAAAAAAGGGAAGTGCTGTGGGATGGTCTGTATGTCAAATTGCTCTGATTGGTCAATAAATAAAACACAGATTTGTCCTGACTGTGGGCCAGGCAGGAAAACTCTAGCTACAGGTAGATATTGAGGGATTCTGGGAAAACTTGGCAGCTGGGTCTGCTTTGATATGTTAAATAGACACAGCCATTTGTCCTGGGGTTTAAGACTGAACAACTTTAACATTTGATTTGCACTTAAATTCTTGAGAATTTTTAAAATATACTCAATATTTTACCAGGAGTTTATTGAATGTCTTTAGAACAGGGATATTTGAATGTCTGAGAGGAGCCAGAACTCTAACAGGTTTTGGTAATTAGAGAGCCCTGCAGCCAGCTCTGCTCTTGTATGTTAACTAGGCACCTCAGTCGGCCATTTGTTGTCCTGGCTTTCTTTGAGATCTAACACAAACCCTACTATATATGAACTTTCAGAGAGAGAGAAACAGAGAGACAGAGAGAGACAGAGAGAGACAGAGACAGAGATGCTTACCACAGAGACTGATAAGCCAAAAGTGTGAAGATGACAGTATTGACCAAATTAAAAAAAATAGAGAGACAAGATGTATTAGAAAAATGCTACTTTTAAAAATTCACCCCAAAGAAAGAGAGACAGAGACTCCAGGTGAATTCTCAGAGACTAGGGCTTCCTTCACAACACTTAAAATAGTTTCCTCACAACACTTAAAGGGAGTTGGTTGGTCTTCACTTGTCTGCCATCTGTGTGAGGTCCACACCTAGACAGAAAAAAATGGCTGTCTTAGTATCTTCTTTGAGTCCCGGTCATTGGGATGAGGTACACTGAGTCATGAGGAGTTAGTCTATAATTGTAGACATTATTTGTGCTAAGTCATGCACACTAGGCTTCAAGTAGACAAAGTCCAAGGGCTACAGGCTAGATAGTCTCCTTTTCTTTGACTTAACAACTATGGTAGAATTTAACATAATAGGTAACTATCAATTGTCCAATAATTTGAGAAGAAAAGTTTCCCAATGAAATTATTTCTTTCTCCACTATTAAAAAAATCTAATTCCTGCTAAAATTGGGTTATCAACAAGTGCCAAATGGATAAAACAAACACAAGAGCTGCTTTTAGACATTACAAATTGGTAAGCTTAGGTCTCAGGCCTCAAGAAGTCCTGAGTCTCTACTAACCAAATATTGGTATCTTGTTGAGTTTAAACAGTGGGTATCATGGGTCAGAACAGGAGATAAGGCTGCAGTCTGAGAGGAGAGGAGAAAACTGGCAGTTTGGGTCCTATGAAAATGAAGAGTGTGGATCCCTGGAGCTACTCAGAAATCATTTGCCGCAAGGCAGGCTGTATATTCTCCAGGTGAGGCCCTGAGAGAGGTGGTCAAAGAAGCTCTGAGCAATCAATAAGAACTGCTCAGAACTGATCAGCACAAGGAAATATTGGATTTCTAGCTCAGCCACAGCAGAGGTAATCTGCTAGACCAAGAACTTTCAGGTGAAATAATAAGAAAGAGAGCCTTAAGGGTAAGCACAGTCTCCCATCTCTGAACCCATGCCCATAATGCCGCAAGCTCTGATTTCCAGGGCTGTCATGAGTTTGAACTGTGCTAACAGACAATGCCTGCAAATTTCAACAGAAAGTGTTAATGTCCCTGATAAGTATTTCCTAAAATTGCTGATTTGTGTGAGACAATTCAGAAGTGTTACACACGTAATACACGTGGTTCCCATAGGTTTTATTATTTTTAATTTGTATTAAAATGTTCCACCAAGAGAGGCATCACAGTGCCATTCTTGTTTTTGCACATGGCATGATGAGTCTTTTTACATCAGCTTTCCTAAGCATGTTTTATTTTACATCCTGTTGTCAGGAATATGAAGGGAACGTGTGGTTGAAGGCAGAGGTGAACATCACGTACAGAGTGTCAAGATCAGATCAGTTGCCAGAACTTCAAATAAGGTTTTGAGCTTGCTGTGGAAACTGGCCATTCACACAGTGCAGGCAGCACCAAGGCCTGCTGATCTTGCTTTGTGAGAAAAGGGGAGAAATCTGGGGCACCTTGCAGGCAAAACTGGAGTGGATTTAGTCTAAGGCCAAGCACAGTCCTGTAATCTAGTGGTGCTGTGATTTTTCACAGCAAGCTCAACTTCCCCAAAGCCAATTTCCCCATTTGTATGTAATCTTACAGCTTACAATTATGAATCCCTTCATATAAGCAGGAGGAGGGAGTATTTATTCAATCCTAAAATGACATGAATTCTTCCCTTTGACCTAAAGGAGCAAAAGCAGTTGGCAGGAGCGGCCAATGTACAAGCACCTTGGGTTGAGAGCAAATCTGCTCTCTTGGTGGCTGCCCTCAAGCTGACTTTTAATTATGGGCCTTGAGAAAATGTAATTAGTGAAACAGAATTCTCACGATGTCTTCCTTAGTTTCACTGTGTCGTATAATTTCCTGTCACTACTAGGTTTTTCCAGGTACAACTGACAATCCCGTGGAAATGTCCCCTCTTTATTCAAAGCACAGTGAGCCTGGCTTTCCTCTGCTGTCATGCATTGTTTCCATAGCAGCCTCTTTGGGGGAATGAACAGTGCTTACATGATACTCTTTCTGTAGGTAAAAAGTGGAAGGAAAAAGCTTTGTCGTTCCTTTGTACGGGAGCAATGATTGCTCAGACCCTCTGTAAAGAAAGGGATTAAGCTCCCTTTATATTAAACAACATGGGAAGTCACTGAACAATGGCTCTCACAGGAGGTATGTTCTGGCTCAACTCTACTTCATTATCTATGCTGCAAACGTGGCAGGAAGGCTCTCTATTAGTCTACAAAAATATGGAAATCCCCACCCATTTCCATGCATGTATCCTTCTATGTTGGCTCTTTCAGTTTCTAAGTTTCAGCTATAAACCCACCGTATCTGCATTAATTTGTCTAATAAGGACCCTGTGAGCCAGGGATAGCGGCCTACACCGTTTCTCTCCGCACTTGGGAGACGAAAGCAGAAGGATGAAGAGTTGAAGTTTATCCGTGGTTATACAGTGAGTTGGAAGTCAGCCTTGGGTATGTGTGAAACTGTCTCACAAAAGAAAAAAATATAGTCTTTGCAGGGTAATCCAGGGAAAGGTTCTCTCTCAGTGAAGGAAGTAAAACTAATCTTCGGAATAGTCAACATCCCTTCAAATCTCATTTGAACCAACAACCCCTATTTCATTTGATTTCACATGTGTGACCCCATGAAATGAAATTTTAAGATTTAAGGTAGCTCCGACCAAAAGTTTCATAATATGTCCTGAACTCTTGGAGTACCCAGTAGCACATACTGCAAGGGATAAACCAGCCTTCTGTGGGACTCAGTGTAGTAAGAAGGTGCCATGTCGTTTCTAAATGTCTTTTAGATTCTGCCCTAAAACCTGATCTACCATAACCTCTGCACCCAAGCAGAAGAGTTAGAGAGGGAGAGAGAGAAGGAGAGTGAGGAACCATGACAATATTCTTCATGAGAGTTGTCCATCATCACAGAGCTAGAACTCAGGAACATGTTAACCCAAGTCAACTAAATCCTCTCCTTTGGACAGCTGAGGCTGCCACCTCATCTCCCACCTCATGATATGGCAGTCTGCAGTAATTGCTGTCTACTAACTCTAGTTTTTGAAGATGAGTAAATAAGGCTGGGCTCGGGTGGCTGGTTCATATCACCTCTCAGGCTCCCCGCTCCTTATTCATGTCCATAGGCCTAGGTAAGGCATAGGGAGGCAATGAGGGAGGGGGTAGGTTGTGAATGGAAGTAAGGGAAGGGTCTTTCTCTGGAGGAGTTCTTGTAGTGAACTATCATTGTCCCTTTCTCCCTGGAAATCATTCCTCTGTTTCCCATTGGGTTTCCCAGAAGTAAACCAACAATTCAGTGTTTGGACCTCTGAAATGGTGGCTGTTCACTGTCAACTTGGGTGGATTTAAAATCACCTTATGCTTTTAGCTCATGAAGACAGGCAAGTTTTGATTCATTTTCTAAAATAAAAGTTTATGGATTAAAAAGGTTGAGGATTATTTTACCCTTATCAGAGCTGAAATTGGCCTGTTGTTCTTGTCCCCACTTTCACATTGAAACAGTGTGAATTTAGAGTTTCAGCTCCATTTGTATGTACCTAGTCCAAACTCATTCTTCTTATGATTGAGCTTTGTTAACAGACTCCTACATGTTTCCTTGGCAAATCCCAATCTCTAGGGTAGTAGTCCTCAATGTGGGGATCAAATGACCCTTTCATGGGAATCACCTAAGACCATCAGAAAACATAGTTATTTACATTATGATTCATAATGATATCAAAATTATAGTTATGAAGTAGTAATGAAATAATTTTATGACTGGTGGTCACCATAACATGAAGAACTGTGTTAAAAGGTTTCAGCATTAGGAAGGTTGAGAACCATGGCTCTGGGATATAAGCAAAAGGTAAAAAGGCACTTTGAGGACAATCCACTTAGGGACTTTGTAAATTGAAGTTACCATTTTAAGGCACCATCTCAAATATAAATATCTATACCCCAGCAACTTGAAAATTATAGTAATAAGGGTTCACTTTATTTCCACTTTGCTGTTCATGAAGGTGGGAGTTGTTGACTAGTTGGCTCCTCAAAATTGAAATACTCATTCCCTGGGGAAAGAGGCAATGATAAGATTAGAGAAGATAACAAAATTCTTTACAAGTGTAAGGAAACTCACACAATGTACAAGACTCAGGAAGCTCATGAAATTTACAACATCCACAAGAGTCCTTCCTCTACATGGTTTGTAAGCAGTAAATATCACTTGGGGAAGAAGGGACTTGGTGGAACTGAGGGCAAATAGTTCTGGGACCTACAAGGATATAGCTTTTTGAGTACAAAGCCTTTTAGTCAATGATGTTCCTATAAATAACCCCTACTTTATGCACTCTGTGTAAGCCCAATAAACTCACTGATTTGTCAACCTTGACTTGGGGAAAATCCTTTCTTTGGCCTGTTATCAGAATTCTATCTAGAATAAATAGGCATTTTTTCACTTCTCCCCAGGAAAAATCACAGTACAATTTAGTCCATATCTCTCCTTTATAGTAGAGCTACACATTCCTTTAATGATATGACAGCAGAGATGTTCTCGTGTGTGTGTGTGTGTGTGTGTGTGTGTGTGTGTGTGTGTGTTCATCAATAATTTCCTGTTTAGTGTTCCATTATTCTAAAAAAATAGCACATATTTATTTACTGTTCACTTGGGTCATGGATTTTAAATTGTTATATTGCATAAGATAATTTCCTTTTGTTTCATAACTAAATGTTAATTTAAGAGGACAGAATAATCTTATTGTACACTTATATTTTTTGTTATTATTACAATAAATTTAAGCAGTTGAAATAAATATTAAATTATCTCTTCTCAAAGTTAAAGTGAGTTTTAGTTCCAACAAATTTTATAGATTTAGAAAGTACTGCTCATAAATGTCATTTTGGAAAAAGTCTCATATAATTCAAACAAGTGATAAAGAATGTTTTAGTTCATTTAATTGAGAAAAATGCCACATTTAAAACCAAATGTGTCATTTTATAAAAAAAAGTGTG
The DNA here is from genome assembly GCA_902168425.1 of Peromyscus attwateri. Classification (NCBI taxonomy): domain Eukaryota; kingdom Metazoa; phylum Chordata; class Mammalia; order Rodentia; family Cricetidae; genus Peromyscus; species Peromyscus attwateri. The sequence goes on along the minus strand of CABHPP010145913.1, from coordinate 21,792 downwards.
AAATTCCTAATGTTTTTAATTTTATGGAGACAAGAATTTCAATTTTAGAGGAAAGATAATGTAATATATCTTGTATGAAAATAAGTGATGTTCATTAATAAGCATTCATATTAGATAAGAAGGCTCTGGGAATGACAATGTAAAAGGAGGATCTGTGGATTTCCCATTGTACTTTACTTGAAATTTTATGCCAAGTATTTTGTGTACTGGAGATACATTTAGCTCAGCAAGTGATAGACTTAACTTAGTAGATGCTGTCTAGGCCATCCCATGATATTTAGAAAATGTTTTTTCTATATGAAATGATGTCATAATGTATTGAAAGATAGTTCAAATCTCACATCATTTACTCTCAAATATTTTCCTACAATGCCTAAGTACCACAGAGTGATATTCATGATCTCTTCCTCATTAAAATTATTTTTAACTCTTATATTTGAAACATGCTGCCTTTCAAACAAATTCTTTATTAAATGTGTCTCTTTGTAACTCTCCCATTGCTCCTTCATTATTTTATCTGTTTCCCAACCATGGACATTTATGTTATATTTCTGCACTTTGAAAAGTAATAGGTCCCTTTAGGACAAATAAAACACTGTCATGTTCACAAATATATTTTAGAAATACAGAAAATAGTAATAAAAAACAGCACCTATCTTCATCCTAAATAATACTTGATGGAATAATTTTTTGTACTAGATTATTTACCCACTAACTCTATATCATGTGTTATATGAACTTTGTGCATACATCACACTTAGAAAAGTAGTTAAAAACAGAAGAGGATTGGTTAATAAAATATGGACCTTTTGTAAAGCAAAGGATAACCAGACTACAACCCACAGCTCCAGAGAAGCCAGGAAACAAGGAAGACCCTAAAAGGGATGCATGGATCACCTTGAAAAACAGAAATAGATGCAATCTCCATGAGTAAACTGGGAAAAAGGGGGGGGGTAATAGAGGGTAGGAGATAGGGGATGACAACATGAGGAATCTGGATGGTTGAGCTGGGGAAGGGATGGAGTGGGAGAGCAATGAAAGAGATATCTTGATAGAGGGAGACACCATGAGGTTAGGGAGAAACCTAGTGCTAGTAAAGTTCCCAGGAATTCATGAGGACGACCCCAGATTTGACTACTAGCATAGTGGAGAGGGTGCCTGAACTGGCTTACCCTGGTAATCAGATTGGTAAATACCCAAACTGTCATCATAGAGCCATCATCCAGTAACTGATGGAAACAGATGTAGAAATCCACAGCCAAGCACCAGGTGGAGCTCCTCAGGGAGTCCAGAGGGAAGAAAGATTACATGAACAAAGGGCTTTAAGAACATGATGAGAAAATCTATAGAGACAACTGAACCAAGCTTGTAGGAACTTACGAACTTTAGACTAACAGATGTGGAATCTGTATGGGATTGGACTAGGCCCTCTGCATATGGGAGACAGTTGTGTATCTTGGTCTGTTTGAGAGACCCCTGGCAGTGGGATCAGGATCTATCCCTGGTGCATGAGCTGGCTTTTTGGAGCCCATTACCTATGGTGGGACACCTTGCACAGCCTTCATGCAGGGGGGATGGGCCTGGGCTTGCCTCAACTGAATGTACCAGGTTTTACTGACTCCCATGGAAGCCCTTATCCTTTTGGAGGAGGGGATGGGGGTTGGTCCAATGGGGGGGAAGACTGGCGGGGACAGTGGGAGAAGGGAAGAGAGGGGGAATCTGTGATTAATCTGTAAAATGAATAACAAATTTTCTTAAATAAAAAAAAAGGAAAAGAAAAAAATTATGGATCTCTTTGGAGGAACCACTGCCTCTGAAGGATTATTGTGATTATTTTTAAAGTATGTTTTGTTTGTTTTAGAAAAATGTTTGTTTCAAATAATTTTTAGTAACATGAATACTTCTTAAAAAAATCTTAAAATAAATAACAGAATGCATTTCTTTTTAGATCTGAAATTCTACATCTTCTATTCCTTGCTTTTGTACTACTGTGGCAGAATAGTAAAAGGTAGTCCTTAGAGGCATAGGATAGAGAGTCCAACCATCTTGTACTCTGAATCCCTGGCTTCCTTGGTAGCTTTGTTACTATGACATTATGCTGACTGTAGAAGTCACTCTATAAAAAATACAGTTGTTAATAACTTTAGAGTTTGAGATTATCAATGCCAAACACTATGAGAATGAGAAGAGTTGTTTCTCATTCCCAAAGGAAAAAGAGGTAGCATATTCTGAGCTAAATATGACTGACCATAGCAAAGGGTCACAAATTTCTTCTTATTTGTCATCATATATCACCTTGTAAAACTCCTCCCTTATGGATGAACAATGACAATCCATACACTACAGTAATTTTTATTCTAGAAGTAAAGAAACCTGTTTCTCTAGGTACCAGATTTCACTGCCCTGAGGACCTTCAGTAATGGCCACCATGGGACATGTTAATTGATTACTTGGCATTTTTTAATTGAGCATTCACTGGTTCTCCCTAATAACAGCCAACCATATGTTTAAAAAAAGAAATTTTCAATCTCATTCTCACCTCTTTCCTCTGAAATCTAGAAGAAGTAACACCCACTCGGCTATTTAGCCCTGATCTCTCCTCTGAGCCCCTACATGCTGCTTTCTGTCTGTCTGTCTATGGTGTTAATCATCTTTCTAATAAAGTCTCATATGAAAAGGACAATCCATATTATTGTTTTGTAAGCCTGAACCCCAAATGCAGAACCTTTCACCTTCAATGGCATGTTTCATTATGGAGGGCTTCCTATGAATGTTTGAAACAGAGAAACTGTAATCAATGCATTTATCAAACACAATGGACATCAGGTGGTCAAAGTGGAGCCATAGTTGGCATGTTATCTGATAGTATTCCTAGGGTTTTTATAGTTGGAAGTCAGTGGTTTGCTGTTTATCTGATAGTCAAAATGATGTTAGGTCATATAAATATAGCTATTAGTGATAGTAAAAATATCCAAGGCAATTTTGATTTTATTCTGCCTTAGTCCTATCCTCTCCAAGCACAAAATCGAATCCATCAATCAGGCATCTATACTTTAAACACAACTGGGACTATTTGAAGGAACTTCAGTTCACAAGCTGTATTATCTACCAGTTGCCTTCAACCTAAAATCATATAATCATTTAAAATTATTACAATAAGGTTTTAATTTGTAATATGAGTTATACTCCTCAGGGATTAATTTGTAACTAGAAACCAGAGCAAAACAATGGAAGATGTTCAAAGGAGCTTCTCTATCAGGTCAAAAGAGAAATGGCTTATCACCACCACAGTGAGAGCTGCAACCCTTTTCCAGTTGGGTGGCAGCCACCAAATAAACTGATCTTGCTCAGCTGTGGACAGTGCTGACTTAGGTCTTAATATAGCTAGCAAGTATCCCTGCTCATGCAAGCTATGATTTAAATCTAGTACAACCATTAAATGCCTCTGGAAGTGATGACTGGGGGCCATTTCAAAGAGGCCACTAATAACTCATTCCTCGAAGAGCTTGCAAAGCAAAATTTCCTGTCTTTTAATTTCAGCACCTATTGAAACTCAGCTTCGAATCTATATAAAATTAACCAAATCTTTGATTTTCCTAGGAGCACCAAAGATTTTCCTAGTGCTGTTCATTTGCAGATCAAAATCATGTATGGAAGAAAAGCACTTGTATGTTCATTGCAAGCTCTCCAAACATCTCATAAAAGGCTGTCTATGCTTGGTTTCTACATGCCAGGTCTTGGGAAGTGTTAAATGTATTCTGACAGTTTAATTGAAATAGCTATTGAGCATGAAAGAGAAACACCTGTAGCAAAGGGAAATAGTAACAAGAAAAACCTGGTTAGATTTCTTGAAGTCAAGAAAATCTGAACTTGTTACTGGACATTAATGGCTTAACAAGCAAAGTGGGATAAGTGTCTTCAGAATTTAGACAAGGAGCACTGTTCGCCTACTTTCATATATTGAACTTTTGGGCAGCTTTCTTTGATGTCCTGATCTCTAATTGCTTTTTCTGCTGGACTTGTTAATATATTATGAGAGGAGCTGGAGAAATGGGTCAGCGGTAAGAACACAGCACTTTCACAGGACTGGAGTCCAGTTCCCAGGGTCCTAATCAAGCAGCACACATGTGTCTCTGCCTTTAGAGGATCTGAAACCCTGTCTTCTGCTGCACCCACACAGCATGTGTAACACACACACACACACACACACACACACACACACACATATATAAATTTTTAATGATGTGTAATAAGACTTAAGGAAAATGGAATGGAAAATATAATTAACCAGAGAGACTTGTTACCAAATATTCAATTGACTTTGAAAGACATATCAAAATCAGAACATCTGAGATAAAAATCTGAGTTCCTGTTGCTTTCCTTGAACCCGTTTGGCCAACAGTTGTAACTGACTGGCAGTCTGAGCATAAAAAATGCAGTATTTATGTATGAAATTCTTAAGAATAAAAATAAATTAAAAAGAAAATTATAAGAAAGGGAATTAGAAATAAAAAATCCAACAAGAAAATAGGTATTTAATTGGAACAAGAAGATGATAATACAGACAGGTAGAAGTAGTGTAGCCTATTGTGAATTACGTGTCTGGTTCTATTTGTCTCTTGAATTGGCATCTATTAAAGACTCGGGTTCTCCATTTGTAGGATGGCAAGAACCCGAGGAGGAAGAGAGAGTGAAGGAGTATAGACTTCCTGTCCATCTCTCACAGCTTAGCTGGGTTAACAGTGGCTTTCACTTTTCTTTCTTTTTTTATACACATTACAAAATGATTATACTCGTTTATTGCTAAATATGTTCCTGTTCCCATGCCACAGAGTCTATGTGGAATTTGGAGGACAATTTGTGGGGGTCAGTGTTCGCTCTTTATCACTTGTGTCCTGGATCTAATTCAGACCCAGGCCATGTGCCAAGTACCATTACCAACTTAACCACCTCACAAGCACCTTTTTTTACTCTTTCAACTTTTTCATAACACCATGCATGTCCACACTACTGATAATATACAAGTGAATAAAACCTATTTTTAAGTCAATGTTCATGGATCATTGTTTTAGAGCTATTGAATTCAACCCTATTTTCTTTAGGTTACAAAATACCCAGTTGTGAATTTCCTCAGTTGTGGGGATCTTACATTTCCATCATCAAATATAAATAGTAAAACAGGAAGATTCTCATAAACATTGGAAAATTATATAGAAAATCATTTTGTAATTTTATGACATAGAGAATAATAAAAAGAGAAAGTAAAAAAAAAAAAAAGCAACCAAAATCTAGATTTTCTTTTTAATGTTAAGCAGCTTGGCCTAGAAACCATTTGGAAAATGACTTCAGTTGGAGAAAGAGTTGCTATAATGAATTAGAACATTAACACTAGGAGTCCTGGGTTCATGGTTGAACTGTTATTACTCTTGCCATTTGCAAAACTTGCTTAGGGCTTCACTTTTGAGGCAAATGAAAAGAGAATTTAACACCATGGCCTCCAACGACAGTAATGGAATCCATTCATCTACTTTGCCATGCTGAACTCGGAGATTTACGCTTTAAAGATTATACTTACAACTCCAAGTGCAAGCTGTGAGCCTGTCCCAGGGGAAAACAGAGCAGATAGAAACTGAGTACACTAACACTGTGATTATTCTAAAATAATTTCCACAAAATGAAGTATTATCTTTTTATTCATAGCACTCATTGGTAAAATGTAATTCCTGTCACTCAGACTCTCCCCTTCACTTCTAAAGGAGACACATGATAAATCAGTGTCTTCTCATTCCTTGTATTCCTTATATAACACCACTTTGGGGGCTGGAGATATGGCCCAGTGGTTAGGAACGCTTGCTGACTTGCTGAGGACCCGAGTTCAGTTCTCAACACCCATATCTGGTAGTACACAATTGTCTGTAAATCTAGCTCTGAAGGATGCCATGCCCTCTTTTGACCTCTACAGATAACTGCAAACATGTGCACACACACATACACACACACACACACACACACACACACACACACACACACACACAGATACATAAACAGTAATAAAAATAAAATAACTTTAAAAATATGAATTAGCCTGCACAAAATTCAAAGAACCTTCAGACTTGGGGCAAATAAATTTCTTCAGTTTTTCATTATACTAATATTTGTCATAAATACTGTAATATAAATAGTCTAATTATAAAACTATACATTTTTCATCAAATTGGTTAAGGCTGAATTAGATGTTAAAGTAGATCACTTTAAATGAATAAAAATACTTATTAAAGACCATATGGAAAATCAGCTAAGCTGTATCTCTTTAAGAATGTTTATTTTTCTGGTGGGAGAGATGGCTCTGAGGTAGGACATGAGTTCTGTTTCCAGCATACAGATAGATAACTCATGACTACCTGTAACTCTAGTTACAGAGGCTCGGATGCTCCTTTATGGCCCCTGAGGGTATCTACACACATGTCACATACATACAGAAATAGAAACTTTTAAAATATTAATTCCCAAAAATGTGCCCAGCATTAGATAACACTGTTCAGATCTTCATTTGAGAGAATGCTCCTTCATTTGAGAGAATCATGTCCACGGCCATGTCACTTGTCGTGACCCTTGAGCAGAATCCTTCTTCCTCTCCTTGATCTTGTGCTTGGCTGCATGACTTGCTTTGGTCAATAGTTACTGAGTGCATGCAGCACACACACTCTTCAAGTAGAAGCATTGGTGGCTCATGTTTTCATCATTTGCCTTGGACTTAACCTGTGCTATATGACTAGCTTCTGATCCATGCTAGAATCTTTATTTCAAAGGATCAGATTTGTGGCCAATCTATAGAATATGATGGACAACATAAGTGTTCTATAAACATTGCTATTTATGAACAAAAATAGGAGGAGATTATTTGTTGTCATAATATAACACAGAGTCATGCATATATACACACACACACTATACACACACACACATATGTATTACAATTACATAGGTTCTCAACTCAGGTTCACATACTTGCACTTCAAATGCTTTGCTTGCTTAGTAATTTCCCCAGCCACACCTTAAAGATATTTCTAATTCGCTATGTGAATACTATGTAAATAAAAACTCACATATAAGTCAGTATTACTTCATGCAACAGGAAAAGTCAAAGCATACCGTCAGATATGTAGACTTTAGGAATTATGTGAAGAAAACCTTAAAGAATCCTTTGATCATAAACATTCTCTAGGGCACAGATCCCTATGGCATTGTCTTGAGGGAAAACATCTCTTAGACACCTAAACCCGTTAAAATGGCATCTTGCAAGATACTGTCTCCATTTTCCTAATCTTTGGTCAGTGTTCCTGGAGGCTGCTGGTATATTTTTATCTGACTCTGGGGTGATGTAAATAATTCCCGATAATTTCAAATGTAAAGGACAGTCTTTGGTCTTAAATGTATAATTTAGAAGTGAACTCTATGACTTTCTATCCTTCTAAGAGCTTCTGTCTTTGTCTATATGGTTTATGAATAATAGCTATGCATTAACTTCCCACTACCTGGATGGAGTACGATTACATCTCTCTGCTGGTTGACATATGCTCACCCCAGCTGACAGTGCTGAACAAATGCATCTGATTAGTACCCAGTGATACAATAATCACAGGCCACACAGCAGAGGTGAAAGAAAGAACATGTATTTTCTCGAGATGTACTTACAAATGCTGCATTATCTCTTATTGTTATATTTTCAAATTTTATAACTCATTGAAAGTCAATTTCCCAGGGGAAAGTATAAACATAGAAACTAAATTTATGAATACCAGTGAGACAAAATCTGACTGAACATTTTTACAGAATGTGACACATTTTAATTTTGATATTTTCCTGTTAAAAGTCCTACCACCCACTACAGTTTGAAGTGCACAACTGTGTTAAAAGTTTGCTTTTTTTTTCTACACTCATGGACAAAAGAAATTATTTGTAGCGATACCAAAGATATAAACATGCATTGTTACTGTCTATGGTTAAGACTAGATATGCTTATTCAGAGGTCAATGGGTTCATTGCTTTTGAGAAAAATAACTGGAGTTAGATTGCCTTCCATACAATTCATTAATGGTGAGAAAATGTTGATGTGCCTCATTGTATGACTCCATATGTCAGCCTTTGAGAAGTAGCTGCCATCATCTGGGGCCTTATAACTCAGATAGTTCTTTTCCCTGCAATTTAGGCAAGGTTATGTTCCTTTTATTCAATGTTATAAAATACATACAATCTCACAACCTGAATATGTATTTATACTGTAATTAACAGCCTATTAAAGTATAATTTATATGGCATATTTTTCACTTAAAAATATGGTACAAAGGTTTTTGTATTTTCTGAAATTTATAACCGATACCACAGTCCATTTCAGAACTCACAATGAAGCTCACACCTGACCATACAACACACATATTCTCAAGCTCTTGATTATCATGCACTGCTTTCACTTGTATATATTTGAGGTTCTCCTGTTACTTACCACCTACCTGGGGTCATCCATCTCTATGCATGTAAGACTCAAGTTCTGCAAAGAGAAGGTCTGTCCTGGTTGACCCAAGTTTATGATTGCCCAAATCCCGAGGAATAGATCAGCAGACCCAAAGGCTTAAAGCTTCAAACTCAGAGTGTGATATTGCTCCAGGATTTAGCAGCCAGAGATGTATGGATCTAGGCAGTCAGTGTGGGAATTTATTTCTCTTGTACTTAACTATGGGTGGTCCAGCACTTGGTATCTATTCTAAGTCTTTTTGCACTTTTTTTCTTCATTAAGTTTTTTTTTTTTCGGTTTTTTAAGACAGGGTTTTTCTATGAAGTTTTGGTGCCTGTCCTGGATCTTGCTCTGTAGACCAGGCTGGCCTTGAACTCACAGAGTTCTGCCTGGCTGTGCCTTCCAAGTGCTGGGATTAAAGGCGTGTGCCACCGCCGCCTGGCTCTTTATTAAGTTTTATTCATTTTGCATACCAACCACAGATCCTCCTCTTTTTCCTCCTGCTAAAAGGTAAGGCCTCCCATGGGGAGTCAGCAAAGCCTGGTACATTCAGATGAGGCAGGTCCAAGCCCCTTCCCCTGCATCAAAGAAGTGCAAGTTGTCCCACCATAGGTAATTGGACTCCAAAAAGCCAACTCATGCACCAGGGATAGATCCTGATCCCACTGCCACGGGGCCCCTTAAGCAGATCAAGCTACATGGTTTCCGAAATAGAAGAGAGGGTGCGTAGGAGAGGGAGAAAGAAAGGAAAGGAAGGAAGAAAATATCAAAGAGAGAGAGAGAGAGAGAGAGAGAGAGAGAGAGAGAGAGAGAGAGAGGGAGGGAGGGAGGGAGGGAGGGAGGGAGGGAGGGAGAGAGAGAGAGAGAGAGAGAGAGAGAGAGAGAGAGAGATCAAGTAAGTGTAGCATGAGTCTTAGAAGGTCTTATTAATAAAATCAAACCCAAGCCAGTTATTGGGGTAAACGCTGGAAGGTCAGAGAGACAGAACAAGCCACAACTATCTCACCTCACCGGATCCTCAGCTGGTCTTGTTTCCTCAGACTGGAGGCCTCTGAGTCCTCATCCAGAGTGGGTCTCAGCTGAACTGCTGCTAGAAGCCTGAATGATTAACCAGCCCAAATGCTTAACCACGCCAAATGCTTCTATGGGCAAATGCCTCTAAGGGCAAATGCCTCTAGTTTTTGGTCCTCACGCCTTATATACCTTTCTGCTTTCTACCACCACTCCCTGGGATTAAAGGCGTGCTTTCTGGGATTAAAGGTGTGTATCACCACGCCTGGCCATTTCCAATGTGGCCTTGAACTCACAGAGATCCAGAGGGATTTCTGTCTCTGGAATGCTAGGATTAAAGGTGTGGTGCTACCACTCCCTAACCTCTGTTTAACATTGTGGCTGCTCTGTCTCTGACCCCAGATAAGTTTATTAAGGTACACAATATTTTGGCGAACACAATACCACAAGTAAGCATCTAGAGGTCTGCTTCCCCAAACCATGGCTCAGGTGCTGAAACCCTTTAGTGCCATAAGCAAATCAGTTCTTGGGATTTGAGACAGAATTGGGACAGAAGATTGAAACGTGAGAAAATAAACCTAGGAATACAATATAGTCTACTTTGACTATTATTAAGTATAGACAATGTTAGATACTTCTTCCTATATAATGCAGTTATATGAAACAGCAGTGTGTGTATGTGTGTTTGCATGTGTGTGTGTGTGTGTGTGTATTCATGACTTTATCATTTTTTTATCATACATGGAATAAACAAAGTATCTTAGAATGCTGGAATGTTCCATGGCAATGTATTAATGAGTGTCCAGTTATCTGCTTTGCCAATGTACCAGATGTGGCATGGTGAACTTTGATTTGAAAGGAATGTGATCGTCATTGGTGCCACTTCACAGGCACACATGTCTATGACTGGGCAGTCTTTGTATTAGTTGTTATATTAAGAAGTATAAGTCTCACAGACGCAGAATACTGCCTTGGCCACCCACGTACAAACTGTTCATACAAACGTAGTTCACTAGTCGGTAGGAAAGGTTAGTAAATGCTGTGAATTCTGGCTGTCTAATCATTATTGTTGCTACAAAAATAAAGTTAATATCATTTTCTATTCTTTGCATCTAGAATATAAACAGAGCCTCAACACATCAGACAATAAGAAACCAAACAACACAACCAATGCCCAATTCATGAGCCAATGAAATGAAGACCTGGTTCTCAAAACACACCACCCAAGTGGCTGATTAGAAAAAAAATACTCCACTCCAGTATCCATCAGAGAAATGCATATTAAAGCTGCAGCAAGAGCCCTTCTCATTCCAGTAAAATAGCACTTATTGAGAAAAATATAAATAAATGTTGTCCAGCCTGTGGACAAAATGGAGCTTTTACAAAAACTGGGATGTGAACTAGAACAGCCATTGTCAAAGCCAATAGGGAGGCTGCTGGGAGAGGGGGAACCATATTCCTCAGTGTTGAAGCAACTGGTAGGTTGTCCTTGCTCAGATAAGTAAACTCTGCCCATGCTCATTCAGGCAACACTAATGAAATGCAGTGAGCCACAAACGAACCCAAGACATAAAAACAGGAGGAGAGTTTGCATCAAAAAAGGCTGGAGACAGAGGAAAGAATAAAGAAACAATAATTGGGGTTGGGATGTGATGAACGTACATTATATATACATTATACACATATATATATGAATTTTTTTAAAAAAATAAAAATAGCATTTTAAAAGGATAACTCAAAAGAAAAATAACCATGCTAACATATTATTTACTGTTATATATCTCTCAAAGCTCTACCTTGCATGGTGACAATAATGTTAAGCTGGTGTTACCACAAAGGATTTCTTCTGTATCAGAAATTCAATGTAAATAATTTTCTCCTCAGTTTTCTTCATTAGCATTAGAGGGAAAAGTTCATGTCAGAAGTCACATAAATCTTACACAATACATACAAATAACAATGGAATGCTTATGTTTGTTGGGTGACTGTTTACATCCATTTTCAGGCTCTCAGCAAATGGGTAACAACACGGAGTGGGGGAAAGTGGTAAAAGTCACACTTGGAGGAACTGAACCATTTTGCACATGGTGGAAGCACTGTCAAGATGATCAGCTGAAATTTAAAGGGTTTGTCCCACCCTTTGGTGAAATAATACACACACAGGTATAATTCCCTATATCTTCAGCTGTGCTGTATTTTTCTCTTCTCTTTAAAACTTTGCTGCACGCTGGGCATGATGCTAAGTATCTCATATCCATTATTTTATTTTCACAGTAACTTCACAGATTGGTAAAATTGTTCTGTTTTGTGATTTTTGGAAAAGAAGACCGCAGATGTTCGTGTAAGCTTACATACCAGGTAGCAGATGTTTAATAGGCAGGCAAACTTTTATACATCCATAATCGGTGCTCATTATCAGCATTGTGCGCTCCTCTCTCCTTTCCCTGTACCACTCTGATTACTGCAGCTCATGGATTCATATGTCATGAAACTTTCACTCGTTGAAACTGGGCCACTTTTAGTGAGGAAAACTGGGAGGGTGTAAGTAATGAAAAAAAAAAAAAAGAAAACATAAAGGAGGAAAGAGAAGGCTGAAACAATTCAGCGAGTAGAGCCCTTACTTCATGAGCATGAGGACCAGAGTTCAATACCCAGAATCCATTGTAAAAACAAAACCAAACCAGCAGTGTGTACTTAGAATCCTTGCAATGGTGGGTCCACGGGAGGAAGGTGGGCCAGAGACAGGCAAGTATCTGGAAACTCCTGTATCAGCTACTCTCACTGACTCGGTGAGGTTCCAGGTCACGTGGATTCTGTGTTACAAATGAGTGGGAAGTTTCTAAAGAATAACACTGTAGATTATTCTTCAACCTCCACACACCAGGGTACACGTGTGCTTGTGAACCCATAGATACATGTGCAACCCTGCCTGAACATCCACACACATTAACACAAAAGTGAGAGGGGAGATGTGTAGTTAAGAAGGAAAATGATAGTAGTTGAGCGTGGAAACAGTGAGGGATGTTCAGATATTTCTCCTAGAACTTGGACTAGATATGAAAACTAAACCAGGAAACTAGAAAGAAACAGTTGACTACACTTCCACATCTTACTGGAGCCACCACATCAACCCACCTGGATTGATGCCCTTGAAATAAACTTTTCACAATCATAAAATTACTCAGGCTTCAAACAAGTCCACCCACAGAACAGTACATAAAAATATCTTTTAAATATATAATATTTTGTAAAAAAAATGAATTTTAGGCATTTTGTTGGAATTATACAAAAGGTGCTGAAAACCTTATGCTGGGAATGAAGATTGAGCAAAATGATGACATTGAATATATTGTTATTAAAATATAAAACCTATATTTTTGTCAGAATTATCTTAAAAGATTATTCAGTTTTTTTAAAACCATATGAGTGGTGTGTGTGTGTGTGTGTGTGTGTGTGTGTGTGTGTGTGTGTGTATGCATGCCCATACACACTCATACCCTGGTGTGCATGTATGTATGTGAAGGTCAGAAGACAACTTACAGGAATCAGTTCTTTTCTTCTACCACATTGAGTCCTGAGTCCTAAGGCTCAAATTCAGGTCATCAGGCTTGGCAGTAAGTACCTCTATCTGCTGAGCCATCTTGCTTTCCCATTACCTTTTTTTAAAGTTAAAAACCAAGAGTTTATTCAAAGTCACGCTAACTTGATTTTCTCATTGTCTCTGGTGTTTAAAGCCTGAATCACAAATGTTTCTATTGAGCGATTTTCATGAATGCACTAAATCCACAAGGATAGAATTAAAGCTGCAGTATCTTACAGGTGTAAGTGGTGCTGTGTCCCTGCCTGGCCCAGGAGTGCCTTCAATGAAATGACCAACAGGGAAAGCATTTTGGACACCACTGTTTCAGGCAACTGCCTTCTTGTCCTTTATTTCTTCCATGTTCTCCATCAGAGCCATAATTCCTACTGAAGAGCACTGAGGACACCATCTTTCTTTACATGCCTCCTTGACATTTTGGCTCACATCTTTCATCTCAGGCCTCTACTCGTCCATGCCTATAAAAGCCACCACATATAAGCTTTGTTCCTCCCTTCCCTAGAATCTTGTTCTGAAGAATATTTTACAAACCAATTTATCCCGTTTATTTGAATCCATAGCAGTTAGCATAACAAAGCATAATTATGCATTTAGTAGGTTGATTTGATTTTTGAGACAGTCTCACTATAGCACTTGGGTTGGACTAGACTCCTATATAGTCCAGGTAGGTGTGAACTGCTAATCCTCCTGCCTCAGTGTTCTGAGTGCTGGGTTCAATCTACCTTATCACATCTACATTATAGCCACATTGTAATAAACGTTTTAGACTTACAACTCTTGGAAAGTTCCTTTCTCTAGAATTTTGAGATTTGAAGTAGATATTTAGGTCCCATTGGAAAATTAGAACAAAGTAAAAGAACCTGTTCACCGCAGCTGCAGCAGAGTGGCTAGTTGGAGCGCCAGAAAGCACCAGCATCAAGAATACAGTTGAACCTTCCCATAAACCCCTCTTTATTTTTTGTCATGTTTTGGTTCTCTTCTGCTCTAAGCAATTTTCTAACTTGCTTATTGACCACTTTTGGTTTAGCCAATCCAACCTAAAAGTCACCTGAAAGACCATCTGGATTGCATCCATCTTTCTGATCATGCATGTCACCTAGTAAGCACCTGGCTTATGGCATTCTCAATGTACAATCACTGAAACATTTTATGAATTAATACATACAAGGGAGAATTTGATGGTAAAATTCTGACAAGACAATGTCATTTTGTTTTGTTTTTGGTTTTAGTTTTATTTTTTGAGACAGCATTTCTATTTGTAACAGTACTAGCTGTCCTGGAACTCTCTTTGTGGACCAGACTGGCCTCAAACTCAGTCTGGTCCACAAAGAGAGTGTATAATTTAACATCTCATTGTGGCTTTAATTTCACTGATGGTTAATTAATAATGAGTGTCTTTTAATATACCTCATAGCCATTGGGATGCATTCTTAAGGAAAATGTGTGGTGAGGTTCTTTCCCCACCTTTTCACTTGGTTAAAAAAATGTACTTATTGTGGTGTGTCCACTTCTTCTGTAAAGGTAAGCCCACTGCTGTCACTTCCTATCTATTTCCATAGCATTTATCTCCATCACTAGACTTTCCAGTATTGCTTTATATACTAGCCTGTGTGCAAGATCTTTGAAAGCAGGACCATTAACTACTCAACTTAACATTCTTTCTAAAGGAAGGTGGGCAGTGAGGACTTGTTATGTATCTTTATATCTTCCTTTCACACACCTATCACAGTTACAGTCTCAGAGATTACGAACTGATTCAGATGATTCAGTTCTTGGGGCTGGTGTGTGATGCGGAATCTTACATGTTTCCAAACGTATCACCAGGCTGTGCATAACTCAGGCTTCCGTGTGATCAGCAAGTGAACCGTTTCCAGAGTAAGTGATCAACTGATCCATCACTCTCTTTTTCTCTGAGCGTGTCTCATCTCCATTCTTCCACTTTCTTCCTTCTCTAGCATTTACTTTTCAAACATATGAAAAGCTACAGTCTCGGATGGGATTGAATTTTCACTATGTGAATATTTGAACAGACACCTTAAATGATAAAATAAATTTCCCATCATGTAAAGGGAAAATGGCATTTCTCTGTTAGCCCAACTCTTCCAATGCTAACAACTTTCATTTTGTAGTTAACTTATTACCATAACGCTTAATTGTAAGGAAATTCAATCCATTTGAGGGCATTCTAACAGACTTACTGTTCATGCTTTGCCTTTCCATAGAGATACTGGACTTGAAAACTTCACTTCCTCTCTTAAATATCCATAAACACAAGTAAGTTACATGTTAAAGGTTTTTACCATTTACATACTGTGTTGGAAAGTGATCTAGAAATGAGATTGTATAGCAGTGGCTCTCAACCTTTCTAATACTGTGACCCTTTAATACAGTTCCTCATGTTGGCGTGGCCTCCAACCATAAAAGTATTTTCCTTTGCTACCTCATAACTGCAATTTTGCTGCTGCTATGAATCATAATCTAAATATCTTATATGCAGATTGTCTTTGGCAAGAGTGTTCTTGATATGGCAGAAGGGGTCATGACCAACAGATTGATAATCACTGTTGTATAGAAGTCCTAGAAACATTTCTGCCTCTTTTATCCACAGCTCCCATTTCATCTACTTTTCAACTAATTTTCTTAAATTGAATATACCTTTTACCTCCATAAGTTTTATTGTCAGACATTCAAACATGAGCCTGTATTGCAGATTTTGCCATCAATAAGTTTGTAAAGATTTCCTTCTCTACCCAATTTCTCTAAAAATATAGAACAGCAAGGAGTGGAAACTATATAGAGCTGAGCATAATTTCAAGATATAAGATTCCCAAAGTCAAATGTCTAAAGTGAGAATAAAATTAAATAATAGAATAAAATAAGACAAGTTAAGGCATGGGCATGTGGTTGCCAATGTTCTACTTTAAGTGAAGAGAGATTGAGAAAAATTCAGGTAATGTAGACACATGGGGCAAATGACAGATTCTTGGTTTATTTAATCTAAAATTACCGGAGAAAATAAAACAGTCTACACTGCATCTAAAATGCCAAGAAATCACTATCTGACAAGAACAGATAATAGATAACACAGAAAAGACCTAATATTACATGAAATAAGGGTGACATTTTATGGCTTCTGTAGAAGAAAAAAATGGATGGAACAGATGGATTAGTGGAAACTTGCTAATTGATTAGGAAAGGAGAAAAAGATTTAGAACTAAAACACACAAAGGGCACTAAGAATTCAAGAGACAAACTCCTCTACCTACTATAAAAGCTGCCAAACAAAAGTTCCATTAAAATATTTTCATGTTTCTGTATTCTCAGAGGGAGTTATAATGCACACATTTAGAAGATTCTCCTCTACCCTAACCTGTAACAGAAAGATTATTAGGGAATGATGAATACATTGGTGCAGAGAACCGGGAAACAGCAGAATACAAAACTGAACACAAATAAAAGGAACAAAACTCTACCCAGGGAAATAACAATACAACCATAAAATAGGAGAAAATGGGAAGCCACATTTTAAAAGTAAAACAAATGAAACCAAATTTGTCAGCATTCTTTGTATTCCTCTGTTGAGTAAAAACATTCAATATCTTTTCATTTGCTTGTAACCATGTGCATCATAATATGTATATCTTCCTTTGAGAACTTCTACTTCCATTCTTTTACAATGGACTAGTTTGATTATTTCTTTTATTTATATTCAAAAGATGTTTCAATAATTTGTTTCCTTATTATGATGTGGTTGATCACTGCAGTACAATTCATTGTTAGATAATATGTTTCAATTTTTTATCATTTTAAGCAATATAATTATCATCAAATTTTTCACTGGAGACAAATAAATCTTGGTTTTGACCACAAAATACCTTGAAGCAATTAAAGAGATTTCTCCATATTGGCATCCTATTCTGAATCACTTGTAATTTAGACACTGGACCCAGGGAGGAGAACAATCCCTCCCTTCTGCAGCTAAATCAGTACAGAAAGTACTGCTTGAATTTCACAGAACTAGAGACTTTTCTGGGATTCCTTTGCAAAGCTCAAACTCTCCTAAATGTCTACACAGAATTTTGAGGGGTCTTCTTTGCTCTCTTAGTTCTTGAAAACAGACATTGCCCCCAATCTATAGGACTACAACAAAGAAAAGCATTCTTGTGTCCCAGTAAAATCAAGGAAGAAATAAATTTCATAAGAAACTAACATCACAGCATTTTCTGTATTCCAAATCTTCCAGATTGAGTTAAGTTACTCTACTTGCACATGGAGCTCCTGAACAAGGAGTCTATATGGGTAAGCTCTCTCAGAAAGTCATAGAAGATATTTTACCTCTTAGCCAGACACTGGGAAGAAGAAGGGAAACTGCTACCTAACAACTTGGCCTTGCATCAGGGTTTATAATTGCCCAACATCATTCATGGTGAGAGCAGCCTTCTCTCAAAATTATTCAAATTTGGGCATTGAATAATATGGTTATTTTGTTTATATTGGAATGAATAAAATACTGCCAAATATTCATCGAGATTCTTTTTCTCAAGAACAGCATCTGCTATCCATTTATCTGGAGCTTATGAGTTTGATCAATGTTAATAAGTGTCAGTTATTAACTAATGTGATGGCAACATTATCGTTTGGAATAGTATATGATTAAGAACCATGTTTAACCATTTTTGCTTATTTTGTTTTGACTCCATTCCTCCAGTTAGGAGCTTAGTGCTCATGTGTTACAGCCTTTGTCTCCTTCGTGGGGATTTGGGAAGATGATCAGCATGGTGGGGTGTTTGGGAGGATGTTTGGATCATAGCAACATGGTCTAGAAGGGAATAATGGGACCCTAGTTTTGTTTTTTTTTCTCTTCCTCTCTACTGTGTACTGGACACAATAAAGACAGTTTTTCTCTCCTGTGTTCTCCTGCCAGGAGGCACAAACATATACTCACAGTTATGATAGCAACTGTCTGTCATCTGAAATCTTTAAAACTGTGATAAAACACAAACATATTTAATCTTTATAAGTTGGTGTTATCATAAAAAGATGCCCAATGCACACTTTATGCAACATCTTCTCCATAGATTTGATTTGTTTTCCACATATCAGAAAATGTTGCTTGGTTTATCAAAAGATGAGGGCTATGGCAAGCTTAAGTATACAATAAGTACATTAGAAATGGGTTTTTAAAAAATGGCTTGAATAGCTTTATAATACTAGCCACCAATGTGATGCCCTTAAAGGACTGAGACTAGAAACTTTTAAAAAAGGTACATTAGGACAAATAGTTTATGCTGTATTATTTCTCTTCTGCAAGAGATCTTTAATTGTTGGTACTCTTGTTTTCTCAGTTTGTGTATCCTTCACCTGTGCCACCCCAAAATACCCAAACTCATTTTATAACTGTCTTTATTTCCCTTATTTCGAAGATCTGCATAGCTCCCTGGATCAGAAATGAATTATGGCTTAAGAGTTCCAGAATATACAGTGAAAGATTCTCAAATTAAACAGCAATTTAATGGTAGCAAAAAAAAAATCCACTAGTCACTATAATGCTACTTAAGAAAACATGCTAAGGTAATGAAAATAGGATTTCAAGTTAAAAATTAAGAGTGTTTTCAATATGTTAAAGAAATATTTCTGAAATAAGATCTTTTAAACTAATTTTTATGTGAAGTGCTGAAAAAATGAATGAATGGTCAACAGCTTAGGAGTTGTTGACTTGTTTTTGTTTGTTTATTTGTTTTTGTTTTTTATTCTGTCAGGTAGTATTACTGGACACTCAGCTATGAAATAAAGCCAGTTTTAAGCTCTGGAACTGAGTTTAATGTGCAGAGATCTGTCAAATATTCACCATCATATTTCTATTTCAGATGTAGCTAATACTTATTTAGATATATAAGAATAAAACACAGAGCAAGAAATACACATAAAGGCTAGTTCCTGTTATTTTAATATTGTCAACATTTGGATTCCTGTATTAGTCTTCTCACATTTCATTGTTCTGTAGATAATTATCCAATCCTGGATTCCAAGATCTCTATAGATTTTTAATGTGTGCATTTGTGTGTGTGTGTGTGTGTGTGTGTGTGTGTGTGTGTGTGTAGGACAGGAAACTTTGTGGTGTTGATACTCTTTTTCTATCTTCATGTAAGTTCTAGGGATCAAACTCATGTCTCCAGTCCTGCTTGCCAAGTGTCTTTAACCACTAAATCACTTTGTAAGCCTACTGTTTATATATTTGACAGCATGTATACTTGGTTCTTGGTTGGGCTCAGGACTTGAGAAATATATATTAACAGGAAAATTTATTATTTCTATTGCAAGGTTCTCTTTTCAATTTTAAAATATGTTTATTACTATTATTTATTATTATCATTGCTATTATTTATGTGGTGTGTGTGTGTGTGTCTGTGTGTATATGAATGTATGTGCACATGCCTATATTTTCTCCCAGAGGCTACAAGAGGGTATAGAAGTCCTTGGAACTGAAGGTTCAGACAGTTTGCACCACCAGACTTGGGACCTGGAAACCAAACCCCAGTCCTCTAAAAAGAACACTAGTAGCTCTTAAGCCATCTTTCCAGCCCTGGCTTTTCAACTTCCACTTGAATGACCGTCTGTTGTAACAAAATCTATAAGATTTTTGAGTGTTAAAATTACCTTTGAATACTTTGATTTGAATCAGTCATAATGATAATCATCTTCTATACTTCGAAACATCTGATGAACCT
The DNA here is from genome assembly GCA_902168425.1 of Peromyscus attwateri. Taxonomy (NCBI): domain Eukaryota; kingdom Metazoa; phylum Chordata; class Mammalia; order Rodentia; family Cricetidae; genus Peromyscus; species Peromyscus attwateri. Next base: position 1,943 of record CABHPP010145913.1, on the reverse strand, counting down.
ATGTGTACATGGGAGAGTATCTCAAATATATAGTTACATATTTTTTCAATTGTGAAAGGTCTTAAACTCACTCAAAGGGCAGATAAGTAGTTCTCTATTGATGAATTTAAAAAAATGGATTGATACATTTTATTGCATATGTATATTTTAAGGTGAAGTCATTTGACATCCTTCTAAAATATCTGTATACTCTCTTAATCTGTCACTCTGATGAATACCCAAGGACATTAAAAGGAATGTGCCTAACCTACAGTTGTACATGTTTCATTACAAGAACATCTGGCAGCCCATTACTTAAGTATATCCATTAAGTATATCCATCCTCCAAGTAGACTCTTTTTTTTTTTTTTTCTTTTTTTGGTTTTTCGAGACAGGGTTTCTCTGTGTAGCTTTGCGACTTTCCTGGAACTCACTTGGTAGACCAGGCTGGCCTTGAACTCACAGAGATCCACCTGCCTCTGCCTCCCGAGTGCTGGGATTAAAGGCGTGCGCCATCACCGCCCGGCGACTCCTTTCTTTTATTTTGAGTGTTTAGTTTACACAGCCCTATGAGATCATTTCTAAAATATATGACTTTATCATGCATGCAAATTTCTCTACTTTCAATTCCCAATTGGTCAATAATTTTTCTGGTATTTTCTCGCCCTACACTAAGGGAGCCTCACACTGTCTATGAACACCACAATGGTTCATCTTTTCTACTCAAAGAGCTACCTTTCAGCATTTTCACATCTAAAGTTGATTTATTTTCGTCACTTTTGTGCATGTGTTCTATAAAGGGCTAAGTGTTTGAGTCTGAAAACAAAGGAACAAATACTTCATGAATTACCAGAAACTAATATTACTCGAAATTATGATAGCTGTGATAAGAGCAATGAACTTCTACCAGAAACATGGATTCATCTGTCAATCTTTCATGCATTCTTTCATTTGTAAACATGTACTCAGTTTAAATTTCAAATATTATCATTAAAACTACAAATACTGCCAAGGCTCACAGGTTCCTGAATTATGACAAACCTCTTTCTTTCTTGGTTATTTGCATACAAACCCAAAAGTATAGGCATACATATATGTGCATAAAAATTTACAAATTAAGTGAAGATTTGCACATTAAATGTTTGACATAAATAACATTTTTGTCAAATGTAATTAATATATAAAGCAGAATTTGTCAATAATTCAAAAGTGAGATACACTGTTACTTTGTGCTAAAGGTACTAGAAGCATTTAGTAACTCCTGCGGAATGTTTTTCATGTCAAGGAATCCAAATTAGCTTTAGCAAAATTAGTAATTTTAGTATAATTTCTACATTTTACATCTGAAGTATGCTAAGCACTTCTGTATTTTATCCCTTATATACCAACAGTGATCATAGTCAAAGGTAGCCTCATTTTAAAGTGATTTTCTCCTTAGAAATGAACCTCAAATATGTTAACACTGTTAGTTCAAGCTTCATAAAACTCAGAAGTTAAGTTTACTGTAGACCAGAAATGATCAACATGTATAATTATAATATAAATTCTAATATAAAGTAACTCACTATAAAATTGATGCACAGATAATATTATTCTTATGTTTAGGTATCTAATAACAATTTAGAGAAGAAAAATTAATCATGTGCAAATTTGATTACAGAGACTTCTAATTTTCTGAGATATGTTCCTTAGCTCATATAGTCAAACAATCAGTATTCTGAAAACATGAAGTGATGACCACTTGTCACAGAAATGATCTCAAGGTTGCATATGAGTCAGTGTGCTTAACAAGTTGTATCATGTTTGAATGGAAGAGGGAAAAACATTAAGGTTTGATACCTGTGGTCAGACAGAAATCCTGTTTGTCAGCTTGATATCCTTCAGGTCTCTGGACTCCACAGACTCCACATTTGCCAATCATTGCAAATTACCCATTCCACCTGTCATTTAAAATTTGGTTTTAT